>JAYKTE010210718.1:0-12315 GCA_036873565.1 Xipholeptos notoides | reverse complement strand
ACACTAATGTGTCTACTCTGTGAAAATAAATGGTTTAATATACGGTTGTTCCAAAAGTTCAAAGAAGTGTGTGAATAATTCTTTGATTCAAAGCCGACTAAATGGTACTTTCACCAGATCCGAAAGCGTGCAGATCGATGGTGAAAAGTCTTGGAAAATGATAGGGAAAATGAAAGGAATAATTCCTGTTGTTTGTGTTATTACTTGGCGAGTAAAATTTCGAGGTGTTTACGAACTTTTGGGACAATATAATATCTTAAAAGTTGATAAAATAGCCCTAATAAATAAATAGAAGGTTATATTTATTTTAATGAACTATAAATAAACACTAGTGTTTGCCCGTTAATAATAACGAGTTTTACTATCACAAAAGTTGATAGAATAGTCTGAATAAAGAAAGAGCAAGAAAAACGTAGTATTTTTTTCTGGGGGGAGTAATTATGATTATGACAAATATTTATAGATTCGAAGAATAATATACGGCCATTTAAGATGGGTAGATAAAGAAATGCCAATTTTTAGATGAAGAGGGCGGTGCTGTGCGTGTGCGCGTGCGCACAGGAGAAAGGGTAGAAAAATCCAGTCCAGTCTCTGGCAATAAAAATCAGGGATTGAAAAAAATTGAAGTACAAAATAATCAAAAAGCCAGAAGAACTTTGCATCACTTGAAATTCGAATTCCAAGTGCTTTTTTTTTCTTTCAAATTTCTTCAATTTCTGACTTTAAGAATCAAAAGTTTAAAGAACTTTGCGATTTTAAAACAAAAAAATAAATAGATAAAAAAAACGGTTAAGAAATACCAGGAAAAACTGTGTGCAAATTCAAAATTTAAAACAAGAAAAAATAAGTTAGATAGACCTTTAGAAAAAACCAGTATTTTTCCATTTAGAATATTTTGAAACATGAACTTTATTGACTTTATGTATGTATGTATATATATATATATATATATATATATATATATATAAGTTTTATGAAAGAGAACAGAGACCGTCTATTTTTTCTAATTTATTGATAAGCGTTTTTATATAAGATTTAAGTGAATTCCAGAATTTACTGTTGCCTCCATTACTTTCGGACTTCTCCAATTTAGGGACAACAGTATATTCTGGAATTCATTTAAATATGATATAAAATCTCTTATAAGAAAATTAGAAACAATTAAAAAAAATATATAAGTAGACAGGAGATCTCTGTTCTTTTTTAAAATAAAACTTGTCTTAATGAAAAAATAGTGCCTATAAATATATATATATATATATATATAATGATTAAAGTCAGTAAACCTAGTTTATCTATAATTAGCGCTAATAAATAATTAGATAGTTTCCATATGGAAAAAAATATTTATTACCGCTAATTGTAAATAGATACAATTCATTCACCTATAATACTATCATAATTTAATCGCCATTATAAATATACATATATTAGTGAATAAATATATATATACATATTATCTTATAAAGATAACAAACACATTATTATTTTATAAACCCATACGCTGTGCGTTTCATTGCTTAAAGAAGCTCTTCAGTGAAAAAGTTTTTTTATTAATGAAAAGAATCAACTCATCACTATTAATATCAGTTTGATTGAGTAGTCCATCCAGATTTGGGTAAATATCATAAGATACGATATCGATCTAATTGTATACTATATACATTCACTAATATTTTTCTTTCCTGTTTTAAAGAACGCTGCACACAATTTTAAAGCAGTTAGCTCGGAAGAGACACTGACAGTTTTTTAAGCATTAAACGCTGCAATAAATTAGGCCTCATTTACAAAACACCGGAAGTAGAATACCGTCAAATAAACCATGTTGATTATGTAACAAACAAATCCCATCTCGGATCAAAGAAATTCCCTTAAAATTGCTGGAAAGAAACTTCGGTAGTTTTTTGGGTTTTTTCTTCGATGAAATTATTTCGAACTTAAAGGTTTTTCAGAAGAACGCATAAAAAACTTATATTAACATCCATTAAAATTACATTATATCCACTAGCGAAGATGAACTAAGAGATGTCTGTAAGTACTAGGAATTACGGATCACATTTGAATTCATTTAAGCAGGATATAAAGACACTTATCAGGAAATTATCCTAGCAATTTCACACTTTTCTTTGTGAAATCTTTTTTAGAGTAATTAAGTTGACTTTTTGGACAACATTATACTCGTCATAATAAAAGCTTTATATTGGTATAATTTTGTTTTGATTCTCTTTTTGCAAGTATGTGAAATAATAAAATATAAAAACATTCAGCATGTATCAAATATTTTTTCTGCACTGTATATATATATATATGAAATATACATTTTTACATAATCTTTATATAAATGAAATATCTAAATTCTTTAAATATTTGTATATTAATGAAATATCAAACTAATATATAAAATAAAAGATAATAATTTTTTGTGGGGAGAGAAGTGTTAATTTTACTTAGATTTCATATTTCAGACCGGCCTCGGTCTGTATATATATATACTTTGTACGTCCGATTTCATTGGCACGCGCAATGTTGCCTAAATATACACCATCGAAATCGGAGAAGTCAGTGTGTCTTCCGATTGTCAAAACAGAGAGGAAGAGAGTTGTAAGAAGGGAACTGCTCACGAGGCAGACATGCTATCAATGTCCATGCTTAATAGCCGTGGTTAACCAAGAACCGATTGTCAGTAGAAATAATTACAACGCCATTTGCAACTAGATTGGTTTGGATGCAGCAAAACTAACGCAGTTATTAGGAGTTAAAAATTCTTCTTTTTTTTTAACAAAATAAAGCTTTCAAAAGAGTTTAAAATATTTAATGTATTAATAATGAGATGAAATGACTAATTTTAAATGTTAATGAAGTTTGATAAAATAAATAAAAAACAGAAAACAATTTTAACATATTTTTTAGAAATTGAAGAAGAAAAAACAGTTTAACTCAAGATAGCCTTTATATATAAAGGCTGCAGAGACAATGTTTATGCTAATCAATTATATATAACAAACAAAAAAAACAATGCATATAAAATAAAATCATAACCTATATTATAATCAGAATAGTTTACAGTTTCCAATCATTTCGTACATTATACGAATTATCATGGAATTATTCCGACAAGTTATGTGGTAAAATGAATAAGTCGCTAGTCTATAGACAAGGATTATGTAGGTTCGATTCTTGGTGAAGGTATATCCTACTGAAAGGTTGACAAGGGTGATATGGGGCCACAGGTCTCATTCACTGTAGCTATATTGTTGATGCGCAGTCACTACACCCAATAGATTACTGACTTTGGGTAGAGGGAAATATTTCAGATTTAATCATTTTTGGGGGCACTATTTGACTGGCTCAAAAATAGACTTTGGGTTAAATTGGTACCATCTCGGAGAATTCGCAGGTCTGATAGCAGATCATCTTCCCTTTTTAGGACGGGAGAGAGACAGAAGATGGGACAAAGAGAGAGGAGGAGAAAGAAAGGAAAAGGGGTTACCTTAATATGAATAAAACAAACCTTTCATGTTTTAAGCTTTGTTCCTCCGAGACGCCTAATTCATTTTCAACCACTTTAAGTCGGCGTACTGTCTAATGAAGTACACGGGGA
This sequence comes from Xipholeptos notoides, assembly GCA_036873565.1. Lineage (NCBI taxonomy): Eukaryota > Metazoa > Mollusca > Cephalopoda > Idiosepiidae > Xipholeptos > Xipholeptos notoides. The sequence goes on along the minus strand of JAYKTE010210718.1, from coordinate 8,714 downwards.
AGAGATAGAGAGAGAGAGGAAAAGAAAAAAAAAAGAAAAGAAAAAGGTGGGTGGTCAGTTAAGGATGGAATATATTTAAAAAAAACAGGTGTACAAAAAATGTGTTTACTTACGCTTCAGCAGCCTCTAAACGGGCCTCTGCACGTTCAAGATCAACCTCTGTTATGGCCAGCTTGCGGGCAGCCTGGAGGAGAAATATGTGTTACCACCGAATTCGTAAGATATTTCTGGGTTAGATTTTTTTTTTTTTTTGAATTAGTGGAACACAAGCCCTGTCATTCGTGGGTGCATTATGCATGCAATTTTAAGGGATTTTGAAGAACTAATCTCGTAAAATCCATGCAAGTTGTAAAATTCTTCAAAATTTATATCTATAATTCCTTAAAACTCTTTTTTGAAATCCTTGAGACGAGGCTTAATAATTTCTACATGTTTTTCGGACTGTTGTTCTCATCTTTATCATTGTTACCTTTCCACCCCTTATAATGAGACTGGATTATTTGTATATCTATTTTTCGAACTGTTGTTCTTATCTTTATCATTGTTACCTTCACAATCCTTGTGGTGAGATTTGATAATTTTCACATCTATTTTTCGAACTGTTGTCTTCATCCTTATCATTGTTACCTTTACAACTTTTCGGTTGATGAAAAATACATCCTTCTTCAGGGGATCAAGCTTGAGAACTTTAAAGGTTAATTTCGAAGTTATGGGAAGACTCCCAATTACGAATGAAGGTTTCAGAGTTCGATTACCAGAAGAAGGCTGAAGGTTTCATCAGCCGAAACTTGTAGAGATCTAATGATAAAGAAGAGGAAAACGGTTCGAAAACTATATTTAAATTTTCTACTTATTTTTTTAAAAAAGAAATTAGATTATAACAAGAGTATTTGTGCTTTGGTTACTACTGAACAATTTATGTCACTTTTGATATTATCTTCTATATATTAATACGCTTAGTCGCTACGACCGTTATGAACATTTAGCCTCTGAACGAAAATGGAATATTCCACCTGGCAAAGGACCAATTGTTCCAAGATTGTCTTCTTAGACTTATTATCGCTTATGATGAAATAAAGATTTATTTTTGTTATTTTCAATTGTATATACAGTTCTTTTAAAATGTTTCAAATATATTTTTTTTCTAATGGAATTTAAAACGAATACACAGGTGATTTGAAGTTATTTAGACAAACAAAACGGTCGGAGTGACTAAGCACATTAATATATAGATAATTAATAACCATTGTTAATATTTAGTAGCGCTAGTACTATAATTATAATAAGTAGCAGTTTGGGGCCTTCAATATTTCTGCGTGGAATCATTACGGGTGTAAATTTGACACATCCTATATTAAGAGATATTCTAAGTTGCCTTCACCACATTAAATCATTATAATAGTTTTAATAAAATACTTTCAGGTTATTTCATTACAAAATTTAAATATTTTCAGTCTCCGACAAAGTCATGTCATTTTGATATTAAGACACTTATCAGAAAATTATTTAGAAAAAATCAATCTACAAGAGTCTGTTCTTTTTAAATCGAACTTGTTCCTTCATTTAAAGTGTTATTAGCCTTTATGATCATTTAATGCAGGAACCATTTTCTAAACAACTGTAGCTTTAAACAAACAGATGTTTCTTCGTTTAATGTATTATCATCCTTTATGGTTATTTAGAGCCGGGAATGAGAACAGTGGCTAAGCTATTTAGTATGGTCTAGAAAGACTTTTCCTAGGGGTTATTATCTAAAATTGAACGAAATGGAAGGACATGAATTTATACCAATATATTCAGTTTTCATGATCAGCTCATATTTCATCCTGCTAAGGCTATTCAACGATTTTTTTCTTTGCGAGGGGGAGGGGGAAAAAACATTGTTTGTTCGTGTTTTTATGGCATATCAACCATTTTAGGTCATTTAATACCGAGAAAAATAACTTTTTTGGTAAACCTTAGTTTTTGTACACAGTTTTTTTTAATGGCACAAATTACACTATTTGACCCATAGCTGGAGGGACTGTGGGTATTCATACCTTTCCCAACAGCATTAGTACGAATATGAACGCAAACGGAACAAGTGGGATTCGAACTCGCGTACTACGATTCCGAGGTCTGACTGCCTACCGATTGGCCAAAAACATTGAATTATTCAAACTGCATTTAACATATCTAAAATGATTTTCCGAAATTTATTCTTGATGTTTTTAAGGGATTTCTTGTTTTAAGCCTCTGTTATTTCATTCTATTTTTTCTTTTGCTGTATATGGTAGACCAAAAGCGATAAAAAAAATTTACCACAGCAAAATTTTAAAGTAAAAAAAAAACATATTATTTCAATGGAAAACAACAAACAAACCAACAAAGAAAAACAAAAATCTTATACAAGCCAGAATATTGAATAGTTTCAAAAAAAATAAACGCATGAAACTTTTTTGTAGAGTGCTCAAAAACTTCCAGTGTACTTCTAACAACACCATTTCAAACTTGATTTCCTTCTTTTTTTACTTAACTGAATTCAAATGACTTTATTCCACATGAAAAAGATAAAAAGATTGGGGGGGAATTCAATCTTAAAATTTCATAGAAGTTTGCATTTGAAAAGACTGCAACGCAACAAAAAAATTTAATATTGAAAAAAAGCTAAAGAAGCGCACAGTTATTTTTTGAACTCATTGAATAGATTTGTCCATGTATGCAGATTTTAGGAAACACTTCATTTAAGCATACTTGAACGAGTAATAATGAATTTGATAAATTAACGTCATACATATATATTGTTTTCATCAGTAAATCATTTGCTATACAAAACTATACGCAATAACATTGAACGCTTCCTTTATAATTTTTGTTGAAATCAAAATTATAAAAAGAAAGAGTTTAAAACTCTCCAATAATGCACACATCCCTATATATAAATAATAGAAATTATATTCTTACAGTCCGTCTAGGAGTTGCAAATTTTAATAACATTATGTATTAGCTCGTTTTAATAAGTGTGTGTGTGTGTGTGTGTGTGGATAATTAAGAATTATGTCAAGGCGAAGTCTGAACTTCAAAAAAGTCTAACTAAATTAAAAAAATACTGGACTATATATTATTCAAGCAAACTTTAAAACCAGTGTTCTGTTAAAGGGCGGCGAGAATGTTTATTCAAGCTCCTAGCCGCCATTTGCGAAGATAAAGTTTGAACATAATTTCAAAAAGAGAAACACGAATAAAAAAAAATTCATTTTTTTAAGATTCTCCAATATTCTGACTTGAAAAAAGTTTGGTCAAAAACAAGACTCTGTGAAATCTAAGACATACAATTAACAAATCCATTCCTTTTTTCTAATTTCAAAGAAGAAGAATTGTTTCCAGAAATACGGAAGCTTCCTGTCGTTGCTAATAATTCACGTATTCATTCAATTAAAAAACAGCTATTACATATATATATATATATACCATATGATCCTCCCATAATTGAACATTTTAATCATCCAGGACACCCATTAGAAAATTGTAAATGTTTATTTATAGATTCTGACTTCAGCTCCACAACATACACTTGCACATTGATATTCTGGATTTTAAAATTGAATACATATAAACTAGGGTTAGATAAAGACTTAGGTGTTTTAAATCTTTATAAATATTTGAACAGTTAATAATTTTCTTAAAACAATATCATTTATTACTATTAGTTATATTATTATTATTTTCATTAAATATTACATTGTTCTATGCTACTATATTTTATCTATCATATTTTTATTCACTATATTATATTTAATATTTTCAAATTTTTCATGTTTTCTTTTTTGACATTAGTTTTTTTAAATCGTTTTTAATAGAAAAGCTTATTTTCTAGTTTGCTTTTTTTTAGTAAAATTGGTTTCTTCTCTTTAAGAGATACAGTAATTATGTCGGCTTTGGCAGCAGTTTTTAAGCGACTATTGCAAACTGCAAAATATGTGTATGTACACATAAGTAAAGTAAGCCAAAGCCTGAGTTTAGAGAAAGGAGAGGGAAGGGAAAAAAAAGAACAATCCTCATTAAAAAGTAGTTACTAGCCAATATGGCCACTTTCCACTTATGTTGCTAGCCAAAAAAAGTAAGTTGAAAATTAGGATGAACCTAACAGGAAACCAGGGCTAGTCCTTCCTTCAGCTTCTAACAACCAAGGCAACATGGAAGTCGCCATTTAAAGTAGGCGTGTGTGTGTATCTATATGTAATATTACTCATGACAGCTACTTCATACTTTTCTACACAAATCCTAAGCGAGAATGTTTTAAATAGTCAACATATTTCGTGACGTCACCAGTTTTGTTGTGAATTTCTGTTTGACTCCAGCCATTGAATTTTTATATGACCCGCTCTTAAGCCGGACAGGAAGCATAGCCGTACCTGGGTCATATTTCTTATTCTTTGAACAAGAAATTCTAAAATAAAATGGATTGTACTACGCTGAGGGGTTAATAATACCTGCATTTCAAAAACAAAAAAAAGCAAAATTTTTAGTTAGTATAAAACTTTAGAAATTCATTTAAAAATTGTTCTACTTCAAAAATATTCATATTTCAACGAGTTTTTATATCGTTAAATGTTATTGATTTTATTTTTAAAGGGTATAGATAAAAAACATTTTAAGAAAAATAATTAATAAATGGTAAAAAATATATATAAGCAAGTACAAAAAGGTAAAAGAAATTAAATAAAATAGAGTAAACATTTGGTAATATTATTATTATTTGATAATAAAATGTCAAGAGTGCACTGAAAATATTAATTCGAATATTAAAAAAAAGTAAGATAAGTCATTAAAAAAAAAATTATTTAATTAAATAGAAAAATGCCAACATTTAAAGGGAAAGACATTTAAGTGAAATAAAAATTAAGTTTAGAAAAGAAAACAAGTTTTTTTTAAGAGTGATTAAATGATTTTTTTATGTCAAATTGAAATTAGTTATTTGAGAAAGACTTTCTACATTTTTATGGTTTTATTAATTTAATTGGATTAGAGACTAACTGAACTTTTAAGGACAATTTGGTGAATAAGAAATGATATTATATTTTATTAATAAAGAAACTGTGGAAAATTTCAACTTCATTTACGAAAAAACTAAATAAAAACGTCTGGAAGGCATATATATATATATATATATATTCAGACAACAAGTTTCATTAAAAAGACATTTTAATTTTCCTTTTCAATATTATTAATTCTTTTTATTAAAAAATTCTTTTTAATGAAACTTCTCTGAATAATGATATATATTCGTCGTCGTCAGCACCCATGGTGTCAGAGTATCGGGACCATCGCGTATCCCTTTTTTGAAGATACCTATATTTTCCATGGTTTTCAAATATATAACAAAAATAATTTGGGGGAAAACAAGAGAACATGGAAATGGATAATGCTGACATTATAAGGATTCGGTTTTTTCAAACCTTCGTCATGTCCTGTATTTAATAAATCTATATTGCAATATGAACTGTCGAAATAATAATTCTATTATAATTCTTATGTCGAGGAAATGTTGCTTATATTTACAATTAAAGTGATCAATATCAATGATAGAGCAGCCATTTTATGGTTTAATGAACCCACAGGCAATTGACAGTCAACAAAGACTTGACTCCATTCTAGACTTATCAACTAGTAGACGATAAGATATTTCTTATATATATATATATATAGAGAGAAAGAGAGAGAGAGAGAGAGTAATAATAATCCACGTATATTTCTTAAATAAATCTTAAATTTTACATCCTCTTCTTGATGAGTAAGATATATATGATATATATTATAAACATATATGTATCTTATATTATATACATATATTGCATATATGTTTCAAATAGTAAGGAAGAGCCTAGGCAGGTCCAAAATATATATTTTCTTCTCTTTTTTCACACATAATTCTTAAAAGTAAAAAGTCATTTTTATAACTTTTTTATTTTTTAATTCATTTATTATAATTTATTTATAGTTTATATTATTCTATTTTATTTATATCTTTATTTGTTTTTAGACATTTTTTTTCAATTTTGGTGAGAAACCTATTAATATCAAGATGAAATTTTCCACTGGTTTTCAAGATGGTTTCCAACTATATTTTTCTAGAAAATTACATGCATTATCAAAGCACACAAACATTTTTAACTCCATGCTGCAATTCTAGTTCTTAAAAAGCTCAATATTTCTTTTGGTTTTTTTCTTTTGTTTTTTAAAATTCTTTAATATATTAAAGAATTTAAAAAAAAAAAGCTTTTTTTTTTTTTTTTGAGTATTAAAGAAAACGAGAGATATATTTGAAAGCTATGTCAATTGTCCAGGCAAGCATTTTCTTTCTATCTTTTTTTTTTTTTTGTAAAAAGGCAAAAAAATTCTTTTTTTTTTAAAGAAAAAGCGTTCTCAAACTCTTGCCACTAAACAAAAACATTTTTTTGGTACTGTTTTGGTATGCGACCCCCTTTATGGCGTGATCTCGTGGAGGGGGTGTTAATTGCCAAACAGACATGTAAAGGCCAGTCGGTTTATTTATGAGGTAGGAGGAATATCATATTATAAAAAACCCTTCTGAAAACATTGAAAATACAGGCTGTCCATAAAGTCCGCGTGCACTTTAAAAATTATACTTAATTTTTGTTTGCGATAGAAATAATCTGTAAAAAGGATTACACAGAAGTTTGTTTTGTTAGTCTATGTTTTACGGCATGTCAACCATTTTTTACACAAAAGTAAATCTATATTTTTTAAGGTTTTATTGAAATTTTATTTAAGTTTCCACATGTCATCCATCATTAGCAATAAAAAGGGTAATATGATTTTGCTGTTCACGGACAACATTTTTTTAATAATCTACTAAAACTTGTTACAAATTTTGTGGTAAAGAATTATTCAATAACTATAATGAAAACTATGTAAATGAAAGTTTATAAAAGCTTTTAAAGATCATTTCTATTGCAAATAAAAATAAATTTATATTGTTTTTTAGATGCACATATAGCCTGTTGCCTGTACTTCGGCCACAGAGCAGAGAGTAGTAGTAGCACTTACTAATTATTCGCTACCTGTTCGCGTAAAGCTTATTTATACTAGTTTTATTCTATTATCAGACCCGGGGGGTGGATCTGGTGGGTGGCAAAGGAGGGCATTATTTGCAGTCCCTGGGGCTTTACGCTCCCATCGGGATATTCTCCTCCCCTGTTAAAATTAATTTTTGAAGATTACTCAGGCACTCCTGGCACTACATTTATGATGATATACCCCGACGTAAAAAGAATATAATTAGCGAAAAAGACGATACGTAATTAGAAAAAACACCAATTAACCAAACATGGAGGGCCGAAATATCGGCTACGTCATCTTTTTCGCAAGGCCGCAAGGGCCGATATATCGGCCTATCAGAGTCTAAGAATAAGACACTTCTAAAATGAGCTGAGCTCGCTACTATCAGCAGTGCTGTGCTTGGCAACATCGCAGGCTGACGCGGCCCTGCCTGCTGAATGCAACTTGTGCAACTTCTTCAACACACTGCAGATTTCTATCAAGGATTTATATATGATTCGTACCGTCGACATTAAGTCATTCTCCTGAAGATCCTGATGGTGACACCCTGATAGAGAATACTTTTCAACTTTCACACACACACACACACACAGGCAGAGAGAGAGGGAGGGAGGCAGAGAGAGAGGGGGAGAGACACAGAGAGAGAGGGGGGAGACAGAGAGACAGACAGACACGGTTTGATAGATATATATTTCAACGTACCTTGTTACAACGTACAATGTTACCTTGCAAAGCAATCCTCAATTATTTTGTTAGTGTTTTTTCTCATTTCAATAGATCTGAGAAGCAAAGGAGCCTTGCTTCCCCTAGGTAACTTACGCCTCTCCCACAATTTCGGGATCTCTGGGGTCCTTAAGCACGGCCCTGACTATCAGGTGAGAGATCGCTGACCAAAGCAAATGGACGACTTTGAGATTGCATACCAAAACAGTACCAATTTTTTTTTTTTAACTTTGATTTAAAAATAGCATTTTGCAAAAAAACGTTAATAATTTTTTTTTGTCATGTCATGATAATGGCACAGCACACGCCATGCTGTCACCTCGTCGAATTTTCGATCGGCATCCTCAGCGATCCACTTGGCTTCCTCTAACTGTTTCTCCAGTAAGTCAATGCGTTCTTCATCCCCTTGGCTTCTGTTCTCCAATACTTTGCGCCCTCTAGTGGTGCAGAACAGATATTGCACATGAGTTTTTTTATTTAAAAAAACGGCACGTATTTAGAGGGTTAGAAACAAAAAAAAATTAAGAATTAAATAAAGAAAAACGCAAGCGACACTTCATTAGTCATTAGTTGTGAGGTTTTCAACATATATATATATAATGGAAATATATATTCCGACATTATATTTATAAATCAAATGATAGATTGGATACATAAATGTCAAATACAAGTTAGGAACACCAAGACAGCGGTTTCGTTCTCATTCTGAAGTCATCAACGGAAAGAACAAAACCACTGTCTAGTGTTTTAACCTACATTTGACTTTATTACGTAACCAATCTATCATATAAAAAATAATGTTTGGAAAAAATAACAAGAGAACATAGAAATGGGTTATGTCATCTCCATGTTCTATTGTTTTTTCCAAAAATTATTCTTATTATACATCGTCGCAATTTATTTTCCATTATTCTAATATATATGTATAT
>JAYKTE010210607.1:0-12315 GCA_036873565.1 Xipholeptos notoides | reverse complement strand
AGGAGAAAGATAATTATGATCATGATGATGATGACTTGTGTGGGTAGGGACCGCAATAATGTTCCTAAAGACGGCACTGATTAATTGTTATTGCAGTCTATTGATTTTTTCTATAAAATCTTTGACTAAAAATAATACTCTTAACCAACTATATGTAGGCAGAAGCATTTTTCTCCATTTTCACAAGTGAGACACTTTTTCTTTATTTTTTCTAATTTTCTATTAAGAGTTTTAATACCAAGCCGGAATGTTTTTAAATATCGTCTGCCATTTGAAAGAAAAAAAAATAGACAAAAAGTGTCTGTTCTGTTTAATCAAACATGTGTTAACTACTACTTACTTAACTTCTCTATCTCTTCATTTAGGTACAATTAATTTTATGGGTGCACTTGCACTAAAGCATAATTTGTTTATCTTCACAAAGTACCTAAAATAACAAAATAGTATTCAACTTATTTAATAATAAATTTTGGAGTCATGCTAACAAAATAAAATTTGGTGGTAAAATGTCATTATTTGGTTTAAAAAAAAGAATCAATCAACTTTGAACTTCTTCCTTCACTAATTTTGATGTCTCTATTTGGAAATACTGGGATTTCAGAATTATAGAGTGTTAGGGTTTTTCAATTTCTTTTTTAATCGGAGGACTAAAACAGACTTAGCATTAGAAATGAATGATTTATTTTTGTTTTGGAAAATAAATTAAATCCTATTTCCTTTTAAGTCACAAATAAAAAAACAAGAAAAGAAAGAAAGAAAGAAAGAAGCCAAACGACATAGTAGTAGTACTTCCGGTTATGAACAGGAAATGACGTTTTAATGTCTTTAGACAGTCGTCTTCTGCTGATTTACTTTTTTTCCCCAGACAGCCCAGCAGGACTCTATTTCTTCTTGTCGTTCTTAGTCCACTTTTACATCATTTTAGTTAACAAGAAAAAAACAACTGGACATTAGCATTAAAGAGAACAAGTTCGAAAAATGAGTGAACTCACTCAAGATGAGGTAGGTTATGATTTTGCAAAACACAAAGAGAAGTAATAAGGTGGTTTGGTTGGTGGGCCTTCTTTTTGTCGAGATTTTTGATGACGACCAGAGACTAGGGTCGAACATCACAACTCAACTCAAGAAAAAAATAAAGAAATAATCCGAAAACCCTTTTTATTAACTGGTCAACAAATGAGGGATCACTTATTTATAAATTCCACAAGCTTTCTTTTTTTCTTTTCTTTCGGGATTTATTATAAATAAATGATCCCAAATTCATCTCCCAGGCGTGATATCAAGAAATCGCTATTTTCACCATTTTTTGTTATGCTTGAGTCTTTTTTGTTAACTTCTTGTTTATCAAGTGAAAAAAGAAAAAAAAAATCAAATTTGATGGATTTTCACGAATGTTTGGATGACAAGAAATTTCTATTTCTTAAAATATGTACAGATTTTAAATAATTACACGAAAGAAAAAAGTAGTAATTTAATTTTGAAATTAACCACATAATTATATTATTACAAAACCGTTAAATTTATTTTTGTGACAGCTTTAAAATAAAATGTATTTATTTTTAATTAATATATTAGAGTTGATTTTGTATGTCTTTTTAGTTAGTGTGTAATTCTTTTAATGACAAGAAACAATATAAATAATATTTGATTAAATTGAATATAATTTTTTATTGAAAAATCAACTATGAACTGAACAACCTAAACACGTTGAACTTAAGCCTAAAAACTAAGTTATTTTCTTTTGTTTAAATTATAATTTTATTTACAATTTGTTCTTAAACTTTAGAAATAATCAACATTTATTTTCTTTCGCTTAAAAATAGATTTAAAAAAAAATGTTTGTAATTTGAAAATTTGCTTTTCAAGTCTTATTTTTTCCAACCAACAAAATCGTCTTTTTTTTTTCTTTAAAAAAAAAAAAGAATCCATATAGATAAAAAAATCATAAAGAAAATGTTTTTATTTTATTTTTTTAAAAAGAAAATATAGATTTATTTATTTATCGATAATTTCTGGAAATAAATTTGAATTCTAAACTCAAAAGAAAAATCAATATTTCTTCCTTTTCTGCGTTCCTTCATTTTTAATTCATTTTGCAGACTTTTTTGTTTAAGGAATTAAAAATAAAATCTCAGTAATAATAAATAAATATTTATTTGCCTGATGCCTTCTTCTACTTTCTATACGACGAACTATTTTGATTTTAGAATAATATTTATTCAAAGTTCATTTAAAAAAAAAATTAAATGGATAACGTTTATGGAAATAAAAGAATTTAAAATTTGGCTTGAATTCTAAAATATTTTCTTGGTACTACTTGTGCAGAACAGAACGGTCCCCACAAGGGCTATGACGCACGCGCGGAAGATTTAAATTGCTTTATTTTGAATTTATTTGCAGACGTTTTTGTTAAAAGAATTAAAAATCAAATCCCAGGAATACATATTTATTTAAAACCTTTTATTTTCGCACCATTCAACATTTTTGTTTATTTGTTATTACAATAATTAAAAAAAAAATACTCAACGAACAAAATTTAAAAAAAACAATGAACAAAATTTGTTTCACACAATTATACCATTTAATTTATTGACAAAGTCTCTCACTTTTACAAACATTTTTAATTTATTCCCTTACGTTGGTTTAAATCACAAAATCTATTGGCATTAGTAAGCGTTTACATTACGAACAAGGATATTCACATGCTCTATGAAATCCTCAAGGCACATATAACCCCGTAGTATTTCTTTTGCGGTGCAAAATAATAATTGTTCTTTTAAGATATTAATGTATTTTCAATGGATTATATTCCGTTTCTAGGATCATTTGTAATGGCGTTATTGTCTGTCTAATACCAAAATCTGACTCACTCAAACAGTTCTGTAAACATTTTGCAAAAGTAAAAAGGTAAAATAAAACCTGAATAAAGGGTGTGTATTCTTGAAGATTTTCAAAATGAACAACCAATTTAAATCTTCCGTGCATCATAGCCCTTGTAGGGACCGTTCCTTTAAAAAAAATATGCATGCATGTCTGCACAGAACTGTTTCCTCCAGAATTACTCTTTTCTTTTCCACAACAAAGTGGGTGGGTAAATTTTGAATTTAAACGATCGTGTAGAATTTGACGTCAATTAATTTACTTTAATAATAATCTTTTCTTTTTTCAATTATTTTAATCGCAGTTTTTGTCCCCGACTTTTATGTAAATATTATGCTTTTTACTCTAAGAAATTTCAATATTCGGTATTAAATATTGTTGGAACAATTTCACTCACAAGTTAAAACAAACACTAGTTTTTCAGCTCCTCCTAAAATGAAGCGCTCTCTTCTTTTGATCGCAAACTTTAAACTACATATTATTGTCATTGTTACCGAATATGAAAAAGTAAAAAGACATGATTATTAGTGATTTTATTTTTTTTCTGAATAAAGATGCAGTTTAATTAAAAAGTCACCAAATCTCCAACCGACTGAGGAAATTATTCCACTTTTGTTGTAAGGAAAAAGAAAAAACATTGAAACTGAAACAATGAAACTTTGTTTTCCTTTATCCTTGAGTGAGGCTTGCTTGATCATCATTTGTATTTGTGGCCTAGTCCTCTTTATTTATTAAAACGTTTTGTTCGATTAATCATTTTGGCTTCTTTAGGTAATATCCCTTCTTTTCTATTCATACTGTCAGGACCCAATTTTTTTACTTAAATGCACTGATTGGACAGCAGTACAGACAGACAGCACTAAAGAAGAACTAACAAACCAGTCAGTGCGAGTGAAAAGATTACCTGAAGAAGCCCAAAAGATTAATTGGCTAAGAAACATTATAAATCTGACAAATTTAAAGATGAGAACTAACTAGTCTGCATATATATAAAAATGACCTTGCTCTCTGAGGAACTATTTTTACTCTGCCAATTTTGGTCTAGAGACTTTAAATTTGATTTGGACTAGTGGAACAAATTTGATTTGATTCTGAACCAGAAAAATAGCTCCTAAGTGGTCAAATTTAAAAAATTGGATCGTTGCCAGCCAGACTAAACAACATGGGCATTTTTCCTTCTCAACAATTTATTTTTCCTTATGATTCCTGATATTTACTGGATTATAAGAGACAAAATAAGAAATATATTTTTCAATCCTTAAATTTAGTAAATTTTAAGATTTCTTTCTTGAATTTTAATCTTGTTGAGGCAGTCTTTTTGAATCCTGAAAATAACATTTTATTTGTTATTAGTATTTATTTCAAAACAAAAATCCTCATCATTTTAGAAATATATTTGAACTTAAGTTTTACTTGATTTTCTTGTAAAAATCAACAGGCATTAGACAGTAAAGGTTTTTTCTTTTCTGTTGAAAGATAATTTTGAACTTTGGGTCGTTCTTTCCACTGAAATTGATTGTGATTGTATTGACAAAAAAGCTGTTTTTAACTTAAATGCACTGTTTTTACTTGCACTGAGTGACCTGTGTCTTGTATGTAGTCATGGGTTGTTTTTTTTTGTGAAAACTCAATCAAGTGAATACTCTATTTACTTAACTTTTTTCAGATGGAATAAAAAGATAAACAATCAGCAATGAAAACTAAATTTATCTGATGATTGATGGTTGATTATTATTACAGGCCTATGGACAAATTTACCATTAGTTGATCTTTGACAACTGAATATTTTCATTTACTAGCCATATTGAAAAGTTACTAGCTAAACCCATGAAATTTTGTTTCACTCTAATGTTATGAATAAACCAATAATTCTGAAACTTAGTTACAGTTTAAGAAAGTATAATCCACTTCACTTAGAACTACATTTTCTTTTGCATAAAAATTTGAGCTTCTTTAAGCAGGGTTTTTACAGCCTTGTTAAAAAATAGAGTATATTGTTCTATTTTCTATTCTGTTAAACCTTTTATTGTTTAAATAATTTGATTGCTCATTTAATTTTAAAAAAAATAAAGGGCGAAAAGACATTTTTTACTCGGTATTTGAAAGATTGTTGGTGAAAAAATCAGTCACCAAAAGATAGTTGTTTTATAGGCACCGTTTGGAAAAATCATTAGCAAATGTTAGTGTTTCACTTGCAATGTAGAGCCCTGTATTAGTCTTTAGAGCTCAGTATACGAGTTTAAATTCGCCTCCTCACAAAAAGTTTTTTTTTTTTTTTTAAAGAAAAAAAGTGCTTATTTCTCTTTTTTTTTTTTTTTAAAGAAAAAAAAAAAAAAAAGAGAAATAAGCACTATTTAAAATGAATGATCAAAATAATGAAAATTGTTTGACTGGTGGTGATTACTATTGACTAACAATCATTAGGAATTTTGAATTTTGTTATTTGAATAAATTAGTTTTTATTTAGGTATTACTTTCCAGGTTAGAAATCTATTTGTAATAATTTTTTAAAATGATTTGTTTTGTTTCATGGCACATCAACCTTTTTAGTTCATTTCATGCTGACAACAATCTTTTTTTATACATTGTTTTTTTGTCCACTTGTAGTTTTTTGAATAACACAATATGTACTATTTAACCTATAGCTTGAGGGAATGTGGGGATTCATACCTTTTCTTAGGGTATTAATTGAAATATGATTGCAAACGGAATGACTGGGATTCGAACTTGCGTAATACGAATCTGAAGTCTGACTTTTAAAATCATGTGATAATGGAATAATATTGTTATGGAAATTTTGCTTTGAGGTCAGGATCTGAAAAAGTAAAATTCAAAAAAACTATTTCTGTCTAGTGTCTAAATAATAAACAGTACTTCTAAATCCATTGATTGTGTGTGCTGTTAGTGCAGAGTTCATGATGGTAAATCTAAATTTTATTAATTTTAACTGAAAATGTTTTTCCTCATACCATAAAAATGTTTCTATATTAAGTTTAGTTTGCCTTTTTTTATTGTTAGTAGTATTATTCAAGATTTAAAAAAAAATGAAAGATTTCTTGTTGATTATGACAAATAAAATTTAACTTTTAATAAAAAAAAACCCATTTAACTTTTTTTTGGTTTTTAATAATGACATTTATTTATTAAAACAATTGAATTTTAGTTTGAATTCCTCTTTCATTTAACTTTATGATATCTGAAATGTGACCTCATTCACAATTATAGATTGGTTCAGGTTTAATGTTCAAATAGCTTTTGACATATTTTTAAATCATTTACTTATAAAGGAATTGATTCTAGATTTACCATTCAGCAGAATGTAATGAATCCCTCTATCTTTTTGGGTTAGTAGATGTTGAGGATATTTCCTAATTCTGTGTGATGTCTTTTTTAGAAGCCCTTTGTTGATGTTAATGCAACCAGAACCCTTGATTTGATCCATCAGGATGAAATATTTTCATTCTACTTTTAGTCACTTCGGATTTATTTTCTTGGTTAATTCACTTTAATAAATGGCATAACATTTTGTAATTCCTAACACAACCAGGCAATGATTGGTGTTTTTGGTCTAATGGCTACCAAAGGTATGCTCGCAAAGATACGAGCGATCCGTTACATACTGAAGGAGGTACAACATCAGCCAATCACAGAACAGGAAGAATGTAAATCATATTATTTAATTTGACAGAAATCCACAAATTATTAATTGCTACCAGACCTCTGTACTGGAAGAACATAGCTCTATTTTTGCTACAATTGGACAATTATTAAAATGGGTATTACTACTGTGACAACAAACTTTAACTGCTGCGAAAATATTCACTGGATTTGTTACTTTTTTGATTAATTTCAATTTTTTTTTTCTGTATTGTAAAAGGCAATTTTAACTTTTATAATATCATAGAATAAGGACCACTTTGTGTGAAATGAAATTTTCTAAAAAAAAAAATTAAAATCTTGTTTAAATCATTTTTAATTCCGTTGATCCACTTAATCAGACAGATATCCGTAGAAGGGCTGCAATGTTATCTAGGAAAAGAAACCGACTGTCCCCAAACATTGTTGACCCCGTGACTATGCTTATCTACTATATATATATATTTATATACACACACACACACACACACACACAGTGACATACAATATTATGTGACATGTTTTTTTATATCTCCAATATCACCCTTTTGGTTAGTTCTTAGTGAAGATGTTCTGATATACAAAAGGATAATCATTAAGTTTTTGTTTTAATAAGAAAAAAACACAAAATACACTTCTGCAAAATTATTGCATACCTGTATTTGATATTTAGTTTCATCATCTATTTTTTGCTTACCTGGTTTGAAGCGTTTTTCAATGTTGTTGAGTTCCTTGCTTTGATCTTAATCTTAAATCTCTACAAGTTTTAATCTGGTGGAGATCAGAGCGAGATATACCATGCCATTTCAGAACTTGAACACGTTGCAAGTTCATATGATGTAACAGTTACAGTGCATATTTCCATGATTATTTTTAATTCTTTGCTTCCATGCGCTAAAAAACACCTTCATACCCTTGTTACCTCTACTAAATTGCTTTTTTTTCATGGCATATCAACCTTTTTAGGTCATTTAATGCAGGGAACAATCATTTTTTTGTGCACACAGTTTTTTAAATAACATAGTATGCACTAATTAATTGATAGTTTGAGGGAATGTGGAGATTCATACCTTTCCCAAGATTATCAGTCCAAATGTGAACATAAACAGAATGACTCGCGTATTACGATTGCCTATCTACTGTCCCAAGTGGATGTCCTCTACTACTACTAAACTTTATCATGGGGATTGAATTTGGGGGAAAAAGAATCTTCTTTTTTCCCTTCTAAACTCTGTCATATTCCTACTAAAGAGATCAACTTTTAGTTTCGTCTTACAATATCATTTTTTTCCAGAACATCTTTTTTTTTCATTTTTAAATCATTTTACAAAATTCACACACTGTTTTTCTAGGTGACCTAGAATGCAAACCAGTATCATTAAGTTTTCTGCTTAGTATATCCTTGCTCATATTAGCCTTTAGTTCTTTCAATTCCTTTTGAATATTGCCATGAAAGGGTTTACCTCTATATTACAAATAATCATCCTCCCAGCCCTTTCATTTCTTCGAGCTTTTCAGAAGCTCACGAACGAAAGAAAAATCTGTACAAATTTGTGCATGCTGAATGTATAGAAAAGTGGTAGATATGCAATGTGATGCCTATTGAGGTTAGATGTGGATTTTTGGGACACTCATCTGTTTCGCTTCTTTTGAAAATAGGCATCATTGGAAGGAATTTAAAGAAACAAATATGTCACCTGCAAACTTTTGTTTGACAAGCGCCTTGTGGGATTTGGCAGAATTCGAAGAAATCTGGAAGAAAAAGCCTGACGTTGTCCACTTCCGTGCACATGCTGCTCATGAGTTTAACTGTTAAAAAGCTTTTTTCTTCTTATGTAGAAAAGTTTAAATATATCATTTTCTCTTTTTTTTTTGTTTATTACTCTGTCCGATGGCAAAAGCTGCTGATGGCCTTTGCCAATGAAACTGTGTTATCACCCCTGGTTAGTGGCTGATGAGAGTAGGGTATGTGTAATCACATGTATGTAAAAAAAAAAAAAAAAATACCGAATATAGCTAAATAGAATAATATAGTTTCTTTTGAAGTTTAGTGTTTATTTTAAATATTCAAGATATTGTCAGGGAAGTCCACTTAAAGGAATGGGTAGACAGTCTGATTTGGGAATTGTAATGCATGAGTTGGAATCCAAGTTGTTTTTTTTGTGGTCATAATTGAACTAATACTTTTGGGAAAGGTATGAATATGCCCATTCCCTCCAGCTATGGATTAAATAGTGCATATGTTATTTAAAAAAAAACTGTGGACAAAAAGAATGTTTTATCAAAAATGATTGTTTTCGGCATTAAATGACGTAAAAAGGTTGATATGCCATGAAACTAAAACAAACAAACAAGATATTGTAAAGTTGCAAGACTAGAAATAATTTTTTTTTTTTTTAGCCATTTATTGATATTTTTTTTTTATTGATCAGATTCGTCGTCGAAGACTGGCTAGGTTAGCTGGTTCTACTCAAAGTTCCAGTCCTTCTTCAGAAAAGAGTCATTGTCATGAAAAGGATAAAACCTTGGCTGCGGCATCTGCTGGGAACGACAATCAGACAATGGAAGTTGACCAGAGTCAGGGGGCTGTGGCTTACCCCAAGGCAGCTGCTGGAGCAGCAGTAGCAGCAGGTAATTTTTCAGTTTCATTTTTCACTTTCTTTTTAAGTATTTTGTGTCATTTGTAATCTAAATATTAAGTTGCTTGTCTAACATTCATCCAGTGTCACAAATAACGAAATTGTACAAACACACACATACACAATTTCACTTTTATAGATATACTAGCAGATTAACCCGGCGTTGCCCAGGTGCTTCAACCTTTGACCCCTTACCAGCTAAATTTCCATCCGAAAACTGATTAAAAAGCTTGTCCCATATCTTAATAACCTTTATGTCAATTTTCAAAGTTTAGACCCAAAAGTAATTTTTCTTTAACTTTGACCCCTTAGCAGTTATTTTTTCTGGCTGAAAGTCAATTAAAAAAGTTTTCCCCTTGTCCAAGTAACCTATATCTAAAATTTCAAGTGTTTAGGTCCAAAATTGGCAGAGTAGTTTGGTAGGAAGCATAAATGTCAAATCTTTAAACTTTGACCCCTTACTGAGTAAATTTCCGGGCCAAAACTGATTAAAAAGTTTTTCTCATGTCTGAATACCCCTCATGTCAAATCTCAAGTCTGTAGGGCGAAAATTGATAGAGAAGTTTGGTAGAGAAATGTACAAACACACACACACACAGACAGACAATTTCACTTTTATAGATAGATAGATCATGTTGAAATAATCATGACTTCTGTTTGAATTATTTGTTACTAGCAGGTTAACATGGCATTGCCCAGGTGCTTTAATCTTTGACCCCTTACCAGCTAAATTTTTAGTATTTGGACTATTGTCCTCATCCTTATTCTCTGTCTCCCCTCGTTTCAACCGAATTACCCTTCGGTCTTCCTTAGGTGACCTAAATTGTTGGCTCAAATTGATTTTAGATCTATCTTTTTTTTTTTAAATTTAGCATTGGTTTTATTTTTCTTCTTTTAACGGATGATTTGTTTTTGCTGTCACATGTCTTTTTTTAGTAAATTTTTCACATCTTTTAATGTGTGTTTACATTCTTCTTGTATTATTCTATTTCTAGTAAGTTTTCCATGTGTTTTTAATGTTTGTTTTCCTCATATTCTATATGTAAATATTTATTAAAAAAGAAATAAATCTGTATTTTTAAATCTCTTAGATGGATTATTATCGAAGATTCTAGTCTACCATTTTGTATATTTTAGCCTTTTAAAATGCCAATGGAGAATATTTACCCTTATTATTTTTGGTATTTAATATATGCATCCCTCCATTCTATTAATTTTTGTTTTGGATTGGTGGTAATGTGATGTACTTCATTGGTTATTACTTTTGTATTCCTTTTATTAATTAGGTTGTCCCAAAAGTTTGTAAACTCTTGCAAAAAATTGAAATTTCACTCGCCAAGTAATAAATTATTCCTCAAAATAAAGACCATCATTTTCTAAGACTTTTCTTTCATTGATCTGCAAGCTTTCAGATCAAGAATTCTTGATACCCTGTACCATTACCTGGGTTTGGACGATCAGCTAAAGTTAAGATTGGAAGGGCTTACTTACGTTTTTAAATGATGGTTCTTTGTCTAGCCCTTCCAAATTCCTTGAGAGATGAAGCGCCTTCATTCTGTTGGTCTTCTGGGAGCTGTTTTGCTGGAATGAAAAATGGAACGAACGCAAAGACCAGAAATGGGATTTTTTTTACCATGATCTTATCGCTCGAGCTTTTCACCCTTCCTCAAACCCTTGGGACAACCTAATATTTATTTATTTTTTAAATCTTTGATTTTGATTCCTTTTTTTTAGGAAGCCTTGCTGGTGAACAAAGTTCTGAGAATCAACAGCAAAACATGGATATAGACACAGAATACTCATCAGATAAAAAGTGAGTTTTCTATGTTTCAATTTCTTTAATTTCTGGTATTTTAAAATAGAGGAAACAATTGATATTTGAAGTATTAACTAAATCTAGTTTATCTGCCTAATTAATAAACAAATTGGTTTTTTGAATTTTTACAGAAAAAATCATTTTCTAATAAAAGAAATAATTTAGGATTGAATTCAAAGGTCAATTCGATTCAACTAAGTTCAAGTTTTTGCTTGACATTTGCATTAAGTATCACCATGCATTAATATTTTTAGATATTAGCTTTGATAAATCGTTTTTATTGTAGCTGCTTAACAAAGATCTAGTTAATTGATTTGCAATGTATGTTTTTTAGAGTTGATTGTTTGAGAGAAACAATTTCCAACATGAATAGATATATTGAAACCTTCTTGAAAATGGCTTTCAGTCATAAGGTTGTGGCATGGTGACTAGTATAAACTTTTGAAAGATTTCAAGAAGGTCTATACCATTTCAACTTCAAAATGGACTTATTTTCAACTAAAAGAATTAATCAACTTCAAAATGGAACAATCAACTTCAAAATGAGAAATAATCAAACAAGTTGTTTTCCAATTTGAAGTTAATTCTTTTATTTGAAAATAAGTTCATTTTGAAGTTGAAATGGTCTAGATCTGCTACTATAAAGATTCCTTTAATCCTTTGACATCTGCATTAAATGCAGATATTGATCTTCTAGTATGATCAACATTTTGTAATATAGGCTAAATATTGTTTCCTAATGTGATTTGAACTGAGGAAATATGTTCCTTAAAAGGTCCTTATTTAAATAAATCATTGATTATTAAAATTGGTTAAATTCGCTTTTAGAAGGAAATTAATTTTTTTTCTTTCAAGTTGCTCTTACTCCCACCATAACATTGCTGGGCTTAGGTTTGCAACAAAATATCAAACTGTTGTTTTAGTTAACTGAATATACTTGTCAGAGGTATTTAACTTTTGAGTGCCTTTTTTTTCTTTTTAAATTGTTTTCAAGTGAAAAATATTTTGTTATTGTTAAATGAAAAATTATTTTTTTTAATTTCAGTAATCAGTCTCAAGTGGATGTTGATTCTGGAATTGAGACAATGGAAGTAGATGAGAGTGATAGAGTTGAGCATAAGAGAAAAAGAGTTAGTAATCTATTATTTTAAAAAGAAAAATTAAAATTTTTTTTATTTCAATTGTTTAATTTTTATTTCAATTGTTTAATTTTTATTTAACATCTCGTTTATATATTGATAAAATTTCTAAAAAATAAGAGCCATCCACTAAGCCTGAACTTTTAGCTTTATTGCGTCAAACATGGCAAGAAATTCCTCAAGATGATATTCGGCAACTGATAAA
>JAYKTE010210496.1:0-12316 GCA_036873565.1 Xipholeptos notoides | reverse complement strand
TTATTATTATTATTATTATTATTATTATTATTATTGTTATTATTATTATTATTATTATTATTATTATTATTATTATACAATATAACCACAATTTTCTCATAAAAAATCTTGGAATTACAAAAATCATACTTCCATTTATGTATAAGTTTAAATTAGATAACTACTAGAGTTCTGTCAGAACTTTCAACCTTATACATTATTATGAATAGTAATTTGAAAAGATTCACATCAACTTTTGGACTCTGGTCATAACAATGCATCCACTTTATAAAATATGCATTTACTAGATTGCCTAGATAAATACTTTCATCCTTGCTTACTCGTGTATTTTCTTTGAAAGGTTTCTCATTTTTTTTATTCAATTATCCCATGGTAGGGATTTTTAATTAAATATATTAATTTACCTTTGTTAAACTTTTCATGATCAGATAAAGCCCTCCTCTATTCTTGTTAACCCACCTTATATTGTTGGTTTCCCAAACAAATGTCTTATAATATATTTGTTTTGTTTTTTTTTGTTTTTCAGGTGTTCTGCTGATTGGAAATTTACAAATAAGGGAATTTATCCAAATATTTATCCAATGTAATCATTGGTAAGTTATTTTTGTTTTTATTTAATCAAAACAAATGTAAGGAGATGATTTCCATTATTTTTTATTTGCTGTTGTTTTTTATGTTTTTTTAAAATTACTTTTGTTTTATGACATGAAAATCTCATGTGGGTCATTTGAAACCAAATGTTTTTTATAAGATATCATTTCTTTAATACAATAGGCATAAACTGTTATTTAAAATGAAAGAAGCTTTTCACAAAATCAGTTATTTTCTTTTAAACCAGTAAAAAAAGTTCAGTTGTATATTAGACTGCTTTTTCTCTTAACCAGCAATGAAAGTTTAACTTGTCTTTACCCAGATTGTATTTTGATATATATATCATCAAAAATTAATATTTCAAATAGATACAATTAACAAATTCAGCTAAAACAAAACATTTTGATGAGAACATTCTGTTGCTTAAGGGGTTGATTTTTAGAATAGTGCCAAACACAAGTTTTCTCACCCTTTCCTAATCAGCATTTAGACATATTTTAAAAAATCAGTAAAAAATGAAACATTTTTATTAAAAAACCTGCTGGTTAATAAATATAATTATGGGAGAAAAGCCAATTCTGGTTTTCAACTGGTTATGTTTTTTTGTTTTTTTTTTTTGGGGGGGGTCAGGGGGGTTAATACATATATTTGTTTGTTTTAGTGATTTACAAAGTTCCATTCATTTCTGGAATAATTGCAAAAATACCAAAAACTTAAAAACACTCTGTTTTCTTTAAAAACTTGATTCAAAAGAAAGGAAGAAAGTTTCATGGTGTGAGATTAAAGTAGTGAATTCAAGTACTATGATAAATAAAGGTAGTGATGAATCAGAGTAGTACATTTGAATACTATATCGATTAATTTTGGTGATGAATAAGGGTGATGATGAATAATGGAGCTGCATTCAAGATCTATGAAGAAATTTTGAATAAAAATAGATTCACTTAAATTATCTTGTTATAAATATTTAATTATGAGGCTAAGTTCTTTTTTATAATTCAAGACCAATTAGGCTATGTTGTCACTAAAAAAAAAATCAATTTTAACCTCCTTTAAAAATGGTGGGTTTCTTTTTTTTTGAAAAATTTGTGTATAAAATCATAAGACCTTTTTCTATAAATTTTCCCATGAGAAATTTGATAGCAATTTTGTGGTAAGAACTAGATTCATTTAGACTCATTTTCCATATTCCGTTGTTCAAACATAACTGAAATACTTTCACTAACACAATTTGAATTAATCTCACAAGAAATGACTGAATGAATTATTTATATTTTTTTAATTATTCTAAATCAAATTTTAGCAAACAAATTTTAATTGTATAAACAAAAGAAAAATCTGCAAATAATTATTTTTAAAAATGTTTGTTCTAATTAAGATCTGATAATAAATTTTTTTTTTTGTATATTTATGCAAAATATAGTCCTCATCTTTGTATTTGTAAAAATTGACTACCCTAACCCTAGGCCAATTAATCCTTTAGCCTTCATCAGGTGATAGTTTTTCCATTTATGGTTGTGTCCAAATTCTCTCTTTCATTTACAGAATTTTCTTTTGATGGCACCAAAAAATAAATTATGAAAATATTGTAAAATATTTTTATAAAAGTAAAAAAAAAGATTTGTTTAATGTCCCTTTACCACACCACTATAGAAGCCAACTGGATGAATGAAGATTATGCTGGAGCTTGATTGTAACCTGAAGAAGATCTGAGAGACAGAAGATTCTCCCGACATACCCTAAGCTAAATAGTAATGGTACACTATCAACTATGAAAAATCATTCATGTAAAAAAACATGATATCACTCATTATTTGCTAAAGTAGTATTCATATGTTAACCATTTGAAAATAATTTGTATGAAAAATAGAATTGGAGGACTTTTTTAATACATTTTTCATCATTTTTTATAGTTTTTTAGGAAGATTTACCTTCAAGTCATTTTTTAAACCCTTGTTCTGAACAAAGGCCATGCTTTAATATAGTCAAATTATTATCATGTACATAATTAATTCTGTTCTCCTTAAAGCAAAAATTGTAATTATCATTAATTACACATTTTTCTCATTTTTGAAAGTTTTTGTTTCTAACAAAAGATCAATGTTAGCCACTGATGACACTAATGATGATGTAACCTGCTATGAGTGTACTTGGGCTCATGCAATGGCTACATGCTACCCATTACTCATTAGCCGTGGGTGGATCTAAGGCCACTGGTTGGTCTAATCCAACCAGGTTCCTGTTAAAAGTAGTCAGTGCATTGTTTGTACAGTACTCCCTTAAAATAGTAAGTCCTTTTTTTCAATTAAAGATTAAAACTTTTAGGAAATTTTGTTGTTCATCTATGGACAACAACATTTTTGGATCAATTTCATTAAAACTTGGTACAGAGGTAGGCCTAGAGTCAGTTGATGATTATGTACCATGATTAGTCACCACACTAAATATGCTAGTTTTACTATGGTTAAGTATTAATAATGATGATTGTTAAAATGATGCTGACTTCTCTCCTAGTACTCTGGGGCTCTTTTTATATCGTGGGTGGATTTGCCTCCTCTGCTGGAATAAAAAAAACACAACACACAAAAAATGCTGATGGCATTTCAAAAATGCTTTATTCATCTAAACAAAAACAAATCTTGATTCTTCTTTTTTCCTTTTACCTTAGTCACTTCTTTCTTTAAAGAACTAGGTTATATAACTTCAAGCTGAGCATGCCAAGATGCAAAAGTATAACATCATTTGCTAGCTGATACATGATGGAAAGTTTCATAGCCTCAAACAAAACTGTTTTCTATTAATCTAGTACTGTTATGAGACTATTATCATCAGTCTGTCTCAAGAGGACATTAGTAAGGCGCTCGTTCCAAAAGAAATGCCTCCTATTTTTTAAAGTTATTTCTGAAAAGTTGAAGAGCTATGAAAACGAGAGTGGTATTATTAAAACAAGCAAGCAACCTCTTGTGCTCAAGAATTCATTTTTCTACATAGTCGCCATCATTCTCAAAGCACTTTAATGAATGAGATGATCCATTTTCATGTCCTGAGTGTGCTTTGTCACTTATCTGTTGCCACTCTAAAATTTGTTAACCCATCTACTAACTGTGCTGAGATCAACTGCATCAGCTCCATAAATGTTCAACAGGAGCAGGTGAATGTTGATCAGTTCAATTTTTTCTGCATGGAAGAATTTGATGGCGCACCTCTGCTTCAGACACACATCCATAATGAGGATTGCTTTTTTAAAGTCTATACACTATCAATATCTGCGACAGAGACATAAAACTTTCAGGTCATATATACATAAGTTCAGTCATCATACCAATGTAATTTGCATTCCCCTCTAATCCATTCAGGTGGAATAAAAAAAAAATAGGAGGCATTACTTTTGAAGCAAACCTCGTATACAAAACTCAAAAATGATAAAATACCATAGTTTAATCTTTTGTTAGATAAGACAATTATTCAAAACATGTTTTACCTGCTTAAATTCTAGTATTTATGCTCATGGGCAACAATGTTAAGATGATTCTACCTTCATATAATTTTAATATATCACAATGTTGTACAAAAATAATGTCAAAAGAATTACCTGAACTCAAATGCATTAAATATGCACATCAAACACACATGATCCGATCTGCAATGTACATAATTTGTAAACCCTGTCAAAGAATTTCATTCTGAAATAAAATAAAGAAAATAATTCTTGTTTTATGACATAATAAGAGATTATTTTTATTTTTGCTTTTACATTTTATATAGAATCATTTTTAGTGGAAATGCTTTTAAAAAATCAAACATCATCAAAAACTGTTTTTGATTTTATTATTTTATATGAATTTCTCAATTTTTGAAAATCTGTCAGAAAAATGCATATGTATGTAATTATTTAGCATGTTAAGCTAAAAACTGCAATTTTACACATGTTTATACGTCATTTCAGGAAGGAAGGTTTTCTTTTAGAGAGCTTCAATCTCCAAGATGCACCAAATGTCAGAACTAACAAGGTGCATTTAATCAGGCTTTAGAATCTGTGTTGCTTACCTAGTTATGTTTGATCTCTGGAGTTAATGAGCCTCATTAGGCAAGAGCACTAATAGTGAACATAATGGTTAAACTGGGAACTAAAATTGTGTATTTATTCACTGTTATAATATTTTTTCTATTCTCAATCCACAATGAGACTCTCCAAATAATTATATATTACTAGCCCGGCCTTGCTCCAGCCGATTCGGAGTCTATAGGGAATGAACTAACACATAGACACATACACATACAAAGTTCCATTTATATATGTTTAGATATATATATATATGTGTGTATAGATATAAATAATAATGATATATGTATATGATGCATGTATATGTATAAATATATATATTTGTATGTGTGTATATATATATATATATATATATATATATATTAATTGTAATCTTATCTTATGTGGATATGGCTCCTTTATGTTGAAATTCCATGATTTCCTGGAAAGATCTATGAATGTGTTTTATCCCCAGGCTGAATGTAAAAACATGTCAATGCATTTCACAGCACAAACTAATTTTACACTAAATGATATTTATGTGTGTGTTTCTTTACATATTAATCTATGTGTGCATCTATGTGTGTATCTATGTTTGTGTTTGTGAATGTGTGTCACTGTGTGCATATGTGTGCATTTTAACATTACTTGAATAGTGTTGTATCTATAATACCAATCATGGTCAAAAAAGATAATTTTTTGACTGGGACCAATTTTTAAGTATTATCAGAAATACATTGAGTATCTAATTTTCTGATAGTCATAATAACCTCATTTTCTGCTCGTCAAAGATTCCTTGTCTGATTAGCCTAACAAATCTTTTTTTATTTATATTTTGTAATATTCCGCTAATATCTTGCAAATACTGGAATGTAATCATTTTGTTCTGATGCACAATTACTTTCTGATTATACCAATCATGCAAAAAGCAAAATCTCATTTTTTTTCAAATGTGACTTCATTGAGAGTGCTTCCATTATTATAATGCAGTCAGTGCTGTGCTTAGGAACAATGCGCTCCTCTACTCGCCGTAGAATGTGCCTTGCAGGGCCTCTTTACCCAGAAAAAGTAATATTTATATATTTAAATGGAATATAAATTCCGACAGTATTATAAATGAAATTCACCGCATTATTTATTAATTAATAGTGTAATTGGAATCGTTAATCGGTTATTTTGGGGGGAATCGGAATTGCATCGTTAGATAAATACCTTAGATTTACGATTCTTTCATTACGATTCTCTTTAATTTTTAAGTTAATCGTTAATCAGAATCGTTAATCAACATTTCCCTGAAATAGGAATTGGTATCGAAATCGGACAAAATTTAGGAATCGTCCCAACACTATTAATTAATATCAATAAATAAATTATAGATGCCTTCGTGGGCCAATGGTTGAAGACGTCATCTGCGATCATTGGGTACACAGGTTCGAATTGGATGAATTGCACTTATGATTTCTGATAAGAATGAAATAGGCCTATATGCAAATTTCCAAATAATTTCAGTGAATTCAAACATATGATCAATATCTGTTGACTTGGAGAAGTGGGTTTGTACCTAGAGAAATAGTTAAAAAAGATTAATTTAATGTTAATTTTAATGTTGTGCAGTAGAGCAAGTTGATTTGTCACTGTTTTATAAAAGGAACACAATTGTCATAACAATAGCTGATACCAAAAATTAGATTAACATCTTTAAAAGAAAATTGGGTTTTTAATTCTAACAATTGCATTGGAAAAGATAGAGAAATGCCTAATTTCAGCATTATTTTACTGATTAATGGACTTGCCCTTCACCTAGACGAGTTACTCTCACTGAATTGATGGGTCTCAACTACTACGGTTTTTGGAATTAGTGTCATCCTTACTCTTAGATGAATTACTCTTCTGAGTCAACAAGGCTTATCTGCCGGAGGCATTCAAAACAAGTTATAGCTGTTTAAATCTTAATAAATCATGGTTACAGGCAATAATGATAAATTTCACTATTTGAGAAATAGTACTTTAAATTGATATTTTTTAATAAGATGCAATGAATGGAAAATATTGATATGATTCCTAATTTTTTTTTTTAATGATACAGATTGTTTTTTCCAACTTGATGTTAGGGTTAGGTTAAAACCCAATTCATTTTTTGTCTCGTTTTTTTCCCAAAGAACCAAAATATGACCAACATTGAAATACATTAGATAATACAGTGTACTGTGGATACTAAAAGTCTGAATATCATAAAGAATATTTGTCAGCAACAATGTTAAATGTCATATTCATTCAAAACAGACCCGAAGACCCCTAATAATCAACATTTGAAAGGTGAGTGTTAAGTTGGTCAATTGAGCATTAAGATGCCCTCGGCTAGACTGACAAAAAGTTGCATTGACAGAAATTATGTTACTAATTTCAACCATAACAAACATTTATATTACAAATCAATTACAAAACTGAAAAATCCTGTCTAATTTAAATGTAAAATTTAAAACATTTATCAAATAAGAAAAGAAAAGAAATTCATCATTTAATTAGTGATTTTGAAAAGCTTTATTTTCATATTGTCTTTATTTATCTTTGTGACAACCTGCATGTAACAATACCCAAACATAGATAAATTGATCAATAAATAAATAGAAAGATAGATAGATAGATAGATTAATAAGCTAAGTACATAGATAGCTAAACAAAGAGAAAGATAGATATCTAAAGGAATAAATAAATGATATAGATAAGTAGATAGATAGATGGACTGCCATATAAAGACAAACGTATAAACAGATACATTGATAAACAGATAGAACAATAAACAGATAAATAGATAGCTAAATGGATAGATAGATAGATTAAGTGTTAGATATGTAAATGAATAGACTGATTAGTAGTGAGCCAGATATGAACATAAGTAGATCTATAAATGAATAGATAGATAGATAGATAGCCAGGATAGTTGACAGACTGGATGGTATAAACATTTTGAGATACAGACAGGTTTTTAGGTCAATTTCAGTTAGATAGATTGATTAATTGACAGAGATATAGACTTTAACATTTTATGAATAATAAAGAGAACCATAGTATATTGATATTTGTTTTTAGTATAATGTATCAAATAATCAAAACAGAAGTTAAAGATGAAAAATACAAGCAAGCATCATGACATAAAAAAAACTCTGCCAAAATTGTGTTGCTGATACAAAAAAGAATAGCAAGAATTTTGAATGTATGCATGGATGGATGAGTGGGTGGATAGATGAATGGATGGATGGTGGCAGAATTTTACTGCAAAAAAAAATTTTTTTTGTTTCGTGATCAGACCTTTATTTTGGATGTCTCGAATGATTTATTCTATTTACTATTCACATTATTTTTCACTCTCTCTGTCTGTCTCTCTCTCTCCCCCCTCCTTTTCTGACTCCTCTCCCTTTCCTCCTTCTTCCTCTCTCTCTCTCTCAAATAGCACTAAGTCCATTCAAACTCAAATACTCTGAAAACAGATTCTTTATAAGTACATGTAAGTAGCACAAAAACATCCACTTATACATTCAATATATCCATTTAACATAGATCATCATCAGAGCCAGATCAACCACTAGGCAAACTAGGTGCTTGCCTCATGCACCAAGCTAAAGTAGGCACAAAAATCCCTCAAGAACTTCTTTTTTTTCTTAAATAAATGAAACAATTATGATCTTACTAATAAACATTTTGTGATGGTTGGGCTCAGTGTATTTGTAATAGCATAGTGTACATCTTAGTTGTTTTCCAGATCTAGATCAAGAGACAGAAAACCTATTGTTAATCTATTGTAATGTAATGCAGGAGATGTGATGGTCTCCAGCATTAAATGGCCACTTTTCTAAAATCCTAAGAAGGTTTAATGACCTTCTAAAAATATGACAAGAACAGCTATTTCAAGGTCTGAATCATATGATCTAAGAAACAGCACACATGATTCGCATGTGTCTCTGAGAAATAGAATGTTCCTTAATGTTCCGTTATGTTCTAAATCCTTCTTAGCACTGTTAATCCAACTTGAGAATTTTCCATAACATTTGCAATGTCTGCATGACAGATACAAAAAGGACAACAGTCAAAACAGGAGAGACCAAAAAAATCTAGGCCTGAAAGAATGTTACAACAATGCTATTGCCCCACTGCGAAACAAGACTTAAAAACAGAGAAGTAATTTTTAAGCATGACACAAGACGATCATAGCCGGCTATAATAATCAGTGCTACTACTGATGCTGGAGAAAATGAAATCAAAGCTTATTGACCATGATGAAAAGAAAGCGACCACTACGCAAATCAACATCGCTACTATAGCAGCTGTTTTTGTTATCGGTAATAAAAAATTATCTCTTTTTTTTCCTACAAAAAAAACCATGTTCCTTCATAGCTTGCATGAATTTTTCAAAACACTATTTGGTTCTAGATATTTCTTTGTACCCCAGTGCACTATTAAACCAATAGCTGTAAAACCTAAGAAATACTTGAATTTAAGATTTTCCTTCTTTCTTGTTTCATTTTAGTGGAAAATTGGATGAAAATATCCCTTATAATTATGAGTGCTCCAAAAATCAGTCTTTGCCTAGTTATTCATACTGAATGTGAACTATTATTAAAAAACAATAAACTCATGTATAAGATTATAGTCTGTTTCTTTCCTTTTCCTTTATTGTCTAATAGGCTGTGGGCTCAAAGGTCTATATCACTCCAGATTTCTTATTCCTACACTTTGTGCGAATGAAAAAGATGGGTGAACAAATGCCAATACTCTACTGGACATCATACTATTTTCACTGAGTGTAGATGTTGCGCATTTTTTAGAATTTAATAATAATACAAACTTTGATAAATCCATCATTGATAATGGTCAAGGTTGTTGCATTAAAAACAAGCAGAATTCTAATTGCTCAGAGTTTGGGACAACGCTGGCTAAAACTTCAGCATCCAATTGGTGGATTATGAAATAACAAATTAATTATCGTAACTAAGTTCTGCTTGGAAAAGTTATGGAAAATTTCTTATGATTGTATATACAGTTTATCAAAGAATTACACCCTCTCCTTTTACAGGCAATTAATTTTTTTTTTCTTGAAACAATCCGGCCTATAAATGGACAAGACAGTAAAATAAAAGAGATTCAAACAGGTTGGAGTTGCATGGTTAAGGCCTAATGATTATGGATCTTTGATGAATCTTTTCTTTAACTGGATCAAAATTAAACAGGTTACACAACATCTAATCCTAGACAGTTTCCTATACAGTTTCTCTAAATCTGTTTCTGTCACTTGTGGATAAATAAATTTCTAATTCACTGCCTCATGCAATATAATCTGGCATTTCTGACAAAACCTTTGTCTCCAGTTCAATTAGGTGGAGGGATCGTTTTTAGCACTTCCACTACATTTACATCATGTTTACCTTGTCTGCCAGGTATTGCCTAATAAGCTGTGGGCTGAAAGATCTATATCATTCTAAATTTTTTATTCTGGGCCCTACACTAAGTGTAGATGAAAGAAAATCAGTGAACTAATGCCAATACTCCCCAGGGATCGTTTTTAGCACTTCCACTACATTTGCATCATGTTTACCTTAGCTGCCAGTTGTTTGTTTAGGGATTTTTTTGTGCCAGAACCTTGCATCCTATTTATTTTAGATACCAGGTCTTGTTCCCCATACTTCTACTGAGATTTCTATGAATCTATATGGCTGAGGTCAATATTCAACAAATGCTTATACCAATGACATACATGCATTCAAAAGGGAATTGTATAAAAAGCTATTGATATGATATAGACTTGAGCACTAAACTAAGTTAGGCAGAAGAGCAGTTTTACATGCTCATTACATTCCTGGAGTCTTAGGAATCATTGCATGCATATATATGTGTATATGATATATACTTAGTCGAGCACCAAACCAAATTATGCATAAGGCCAATTTTATGTGCTCATAATAGTCCCATACCTTTTGTCCTTCACCTAGATAAGATACCCTCATTTAGTTGATGGGTCTCATCTACCCAGGTTTTTAAAAGCAATGTTATCCTTAAACCTAGATGAGATACTCTCCTTAGTTAATCAGCCTCATCTGCCTGAGGCAGCTGAAAGTGAATGTTATGGTTTTGACTTGGATTTGAACTTGTGTAATAGGATTCCAAAGTCCGAGCTTCTACCACTCCTTCAGCTCCCCAGCCTATTGATATGTATTTGCAATAGTTTACATCTTTCAGCCATCTTTCTGAAATCTAGTTTTCATTGGTTTAATTTTACAAACCTGAGCAGAATATTTAATACAGGAAACACTCATTTGCTAAAAATCAGTGGCTTGCAATTAAACTTTTGTATTCATTATTTGTAAACAGATTTTTTTTGTAAGAAAATCTAATCCCTGATTTTGAGAGAGTGTCAGATTATCTTCTGTAGTTTACTTTACAAGCAAAAACATAGCTTGGCTTTGCCCACGCAACTCAGAAAATTTTTGGTTTGACCAAAAATATGTATTTAAATCAAATTATAACCTTATGACTCAACGCAAAATCTGTTTTGATATTATTGGATTTCCTCAGTGGTACACAATGTTGTTAACATTCCAAACCCCAAGTGAGATTCGAACCCGCAGGCCATGTGATGTTAAATAAATGCTCAAAAGACTGGCTTCATTCATAATGGCAATTTCCATGGTATTAGTCTAATTATAGCCACGCTTTTCTTTCTAGAAGCTGATTTTTTCAATTTTCAAAAATTGTCAGGAATATTCTAAGACAAAACCTAGCTAAGAACACCTCCAGATACATAAAGTACATCTGTGTAAACTTTCAAGATAATCAGTCAAGCTGTTTCGGAGTTTATAGGAAACGAAAATACACAAACATGCATGCGTGCACACACACACACACACACACACACACAAAGTTCCATTTATCAATAAGTTTAGATAAATCAGGAATGACATTGACAAATTAGTTTATGGAGTAATAGTAGTAGTAGCACCAGCAATTATTGTTGTTATTAATATTTTTTTGTTTTTTCTGTGGTTTCATTTTTACAAAGCAAAACTAAATGTCATTTATATTGACATTTTATAAATATTGTTTGATATCATTTCATTATAAAGTGTAATTTGATGACTTCAAAATCACCCATTTTTATCAAAATACTTAAAGTGTGTAGGGTGCTTGACATGCTGTCTGTTCTGATTGTGCTTGTATAACTATAAACAAATCATATTCAAAAACGTTGATAACAAGCCCATCTATTTATGTTGACATTAATTTAATAAGTCTTCTGTCAGTTGCATTTTTTTTCATTTTTGTAATTTTATATTTTCATTTGTAATATAGTATAATTTGATAAAGTTCAAAATAACTACTCAACATAATATATTTCAACAAAATATTCTTGTGATATATATTTACTTATTATATGGAGAAAAAATTTTGTAGATATGTTAGAAAGTTAAATATAGTTTTTAAGCATTTTTTACTATAATTAATTTCTAAAAAAACAAGATCTTGTTATTCCAGTGGATCTCAATAAAAAGATAGTTTATTAGCAGCATAGCTTGGCCTAGCCTGCACAATGCAGAAAATTTTAGGTATGGCTCAATATATATATATATATATATATATCTATATATATATATATATATAAATGAAATTACAGTGTTAAGACTAAATGCAAAA
>JAYKTE010210385.1:0-12316 GCA_036873565.1 Xipholeptos notoides | reverse complement strand
ATATATCTGAAAATTTCAGGCAACAAAGGTGGATGATTAGTGCCTTTGAGTGGAATTGAAACCCTTGCTTTTAAAAAATTATCACTCAGAAAACTGAATATATTTATCCTTGCACCACAGGTTTTGGAAGACATTCATAGAATAAATTTTTTGGATATATATGAAGTGAATGTTTCAATCTCACCCAAAGTCATGATATTTAAGAATGCATAACAAGATTTAACACTTAGGCCCAATCATGGTCGATAGAATGAGAACAGCATACCCCCATGGATTGAATAAAGGGTTAAGTTTGAAGTTAGATAAGTACTCCTGATTACAGCATAAATGTTCTCAAGCTCTATTACAATAAGAAACTCAAAATACAAATTATTAATCTAAAGGATTCTGAAAAACTAATGAATCTTTGACAAAATTTCTACTGAATTCATCGTAAAACTTTTATTTGTAGTCTAAAAATAAAAGTTTTATCATAAAGATTCATTAGTTTTTCTGAAAAAAAGCAATTCTTTATTGAATTCATAGTAAAAGTTCAAATTAGGCTTTGATAAAGCATAGATCACAAAAGTAATGTATTTGCATTTTTGCTAAAAGAAAAAATGATATTAAAAATTCTTGTATTTTCAATTTTGTTAACGAAATATATTTTTACATTAGTGTTGTTTATTGTTACAATGAATTTATTCAATGATATTCAAGGGATTCGTGAAAAATTTGAAAGTTAAAAATATGTGATTTTTTTAGCTTTTTTTTCATTAAATAGCAACCAATTAATTTTAGAATGAATATCTACTTTTCATTTAAATCCACAAGTTTCTTGATTTTTAGCAATTTAAAAAGTCTGAAAAACGTTTAATGAAATAAATACTTTTTCTCTTGTTCATTCAAAAACTAAACACTGAAGAAAATACCAAAAACCATAAAAATATGACTGATTTAACCTAACTTTGGGTCCTTGACAGTTTTTGAATTAAAATGGTTTGGAATTTACAAAAAATTCTTAATTTTTTATTGGTTTGCTTATTTAATAACTTGCATGGTGTCTTTTCAAATAAAGAAATATAACTTTTTTCTAGTTGTTTTGTGACTGTGCTGCTGTGCGTGTGTGGGTGTTTGCAAGCTCATCTCCAAAGAACCCCCTAGAACATTAAGTCTGCTTACTTACTCAACCTTTCTGTCCTAATACAATATAAGTAGTTTGAAAACGGTTTTCCATGATATTAATATTGTTTATACAAACGGAAAAATATCACTCAAGTAACCTCACGTCATGTGTATGTGTCTTCTGTCTTCCTCACTATAACAAACGATGAAAATTGATTTTTTGTTTCTCTTTCCAAGACTTGAGGCGAGATAATATAAGGGAAGTAATTCCTCTAGATATTATCTAAGGGACATAACTATGTCAAATTAAAAATTATACAGATTTTCGAAAGAATTTATTTATGCTCTTTAATTTTTTTCATGGATTTTTATTACGTTTTTTTTAATGGTTTAACTAACACAAACATTATTTTCCTATATATATTTATCACTGGGATTTTCATTTAAGACTGTTGTTTAGTTTTCAGAAAATTAAAACTTGTTTTAGGAATGTAATTTAGGACTATTAGCCTTCTTTAAGAATTTCTTTTTTTATGCCTACAATCTTTCATTTTATTATTAAAAATCGCAAAAATAAAGACCTCGAAGATTCGAACTTTTAACATTTGAACTTTTAACATTATGTTTTGTCATGGAATTAAATTTTCTAAATCTTTAAAAGTTTAAGACTTGACTTTTTATTTTTCAAAGATATTAATTTTTTTACAAGGTTAAAAATGAGTAAATAATTTGATTTTATGTGCATTAGTGTGGATAAAATATATATAAATAATTTCATTTGTTTTTTTTTTTCTTCAGATCATTCACAGAATTTAACAAAAAATTTATTAGGTATCTCTAATAAAAATTTCAAAGATGCCTTTGCAAATATAAACTACAAAATATTTGTGATGAATGAGTTCACACACTACATTTTCTCAATTAAAAAAAAATTCTAAAAAAAAATAATATTAATGTTTTTTTAATTTTGAAAAAAGTCAAAGGTGAATAAAATAAATTAATTTTGATTGTATTAAAAGATGGTTGTTAGACGTTTGAACTTTAAAATACAAAATGAATATCAAAAATTGATTTAATTAAATTCATGTTTACAAATTTTGGACTAAGTTTTCTTCAGTTTTATGATCCATTATTTTGACAATATTCCTTCCAGCTGTTTTCTTTTTTGCCAAAACTCAGAGATCTTATTGTTAAGTTTAGGTACCTTATCAGTTGTGAAAAATATAATTTTTCAAAAGTTGCAGCTTTATGCAAATTAATCAAAATTTGGATCAGTTACCTGCAAAGCCCTTGTAAATCTCTTGTCAAATTTTCGGAATCTATCAATTTCACTTTGGGAAACTTTGAGTTACAGCAATGAATATATGGAATTAGAAATTTATTGATGTGAATATTAGTTTGTGTGTTAGTATGCAGTCTATTTCAGTTGTCCAACTCTAGGACCTGTTATGAAATAAGCACCCTATATCTCTTTTTTAATCGAATAAAGCTAAAAGATAAATATCTAAATTCAGCTCCCTTTATTACAAACTATCAGCTGTTAATAATGGAGAAGTAGGTAAAATCCAAGTGTCCTTCTACTTTTAACTTAGATTATGTTAAGTCCACTGTCAATTGAAACATTTAGAGAGGATGATTTGAAATCGTCAATGTAGTTTTAAAAATGCTATCTTTAATCAGGATATCAATAATATTAAAGATAATTTTGTTATTTTATCTTATCTCCACTTTAATTCACACCAATAAATCTTCATCCCCAGTCAATAAAACAATGTTTTGCATTATCATGATTCAAATTATTCAGACTGTCATTCTCATTTTTATTGTTACATTCACGAGATTTCATCAAATATGCCCTTTAGTCTTATTCAGGTAATACTTAAAAAACCTTGAAATTTTCTCAAAACTAGAATTCAAACTCTTTATTCAACCCATTGCAAAGAGAGAGACTGTCCTCAATCAGTAAGCATTAGCTTTGTATTATGTCAACCAATGTTAAGTATGCTTAGCTATTTTTGGAGAGTACGGGTTACTTCCTGATTTCAGGTGGAACTAACTAACAATACTTAACATTGGTTGGGTTGACATTGTTTTGAACTAACGATTACAGTATACAAACATTCTACACCTGTGGATTGATTAAGACTTGGTTTGTTGTTCTGAAAAGCTCTCGAATTTGAATTAAGAATCTTTAAGTTTGTAAATTAATGCCCGAAGGAGATTTAACTAGAATGTTATGAATTTAGATATTAAGATTAGAGTGAAAACCTGAATAATTTGAATATTTATAATAATCTCTTATGGTGGACCTAACTACCCTTACATAATAAGCACTTTCTCTTTATAAATATAAGTCTTAAATAGCGACTGAAAGAAAGTGGATTCCACAGTTCTATGAGCTGTTAATACTACTACTACTACATTTATGTTTGTACTCCATTTTTTAATATGACTGTTCTGCCAACTTATCTATGTTACATGTATGATATATTTCACTACACTCAACAAACTATTCAGAACATTGTGAAGCTTACCACACAAGTAGAAGCATTTTCAAAGGTTTTTATGTAAGAAGTAAAAATTTGTTTTCTACTTATGATTCTCTCTGAGTAAAAAATTAAGAAACATCTTGTGAAATCCAGTTACAATTCAAAATTCTAAGTCAGGATAGCCACTCCAAATCATTAATAGTGAACCATGATTTGAATGATAACAGAACAAACCCTTTGTTAAGTGGGATTTATCTGATCAAATACAAAAAGACAGCTGGAAAGAAATTGTTTGTCCTTGCAATAACTTATGACCAGGACCTGTTAATAAAAATTGCACAAAACCAATTCACTTTCTATCTAACATGGTCAATAGAAAGTTCTTTTCCCAAACTCTTATGGTATCTTGACATCGATGTCATTTGCAGTTTGTAGTTTTTGAAGATTCAATTTAAACCAAAAAAGCATAGTTTATTAAAATTTTGCATCATTAGGATCAATAACAATGAAATAAAAAATCAGTGAAACTTTTAGTTGAACTTTTCTTTTTTTTTCTCTTTATATTTATTTTAAATTTTACTGTAATGGTTACTATTTGTTGCATGTAGTAAATTAAATTATACAGTCCTTTTTCTGCTTTCTACTTTTCTTTCTCTTGTCATGTGTACTTGTAGTCATGGGAAAAATAGAACCTTTCTATCTATTCCAGCAATTCCCCTATTTTGATCTATCATTAATTCTTTCTAAATTCCATCTCAATGAATTCCTACAGTGAACATAACCATTTAACATCCAATCGTTTCGCTTATCCATTTTAACTTTCATATTAAAAAAAAACAAATACCCATTGGGCAACAGATAAAAGCTTTGAGTTCTAACTGGGCATTATCTGAGGTGTGGTTTCAACCCTACCTAAAGGCAATAATAAATAAGATCAAATGTTAAAAACTTGACACTCCTACTTTCTTAATGGAATGAGAACAGTCCACCCCCACCCTGTGTATTAAGTTAATAACTCTGTGAAGACTTCTGATTACAACATGAAGATTCCCAAGTTCAATCCCCTGATGAAGGCCACAGGGTTCATTAGCCAAAATTTTGTGAAGGTGGCTATGATAAATATGAAGTTAGTAGTCTAAAAAATTAATGTACATATAAGAATATCCCAATTCTATAGTTTTTAGAATATTTTTTCTTTTATAGAATTTCTAGAACTGAATTCCTTTCAATAAACTTAATTTATAATTTCTTCTATTCTTATAATGAGAAAGTTAGTCTGCCTAAAGATTACAAATCTATTTCTTGTCCTCATTCAACTGCATAGATGACCTTTGCTATCAATATAGTATCTTCTGTGTCTCCTAAATTGCATCATAAAAAATCAAAATGTGCAGAGTAGCAATCAATGTTTTAATCAGTACTGGAAACCCAGTAAGTTTAGTCAATGCAGGCATAGTAAAAGCAAACTATTGGAAAAGCATGCCTTATTATAGAGAAATAGCTACTGAAATGCCTCACTATTTTCTGAAATTAGAGGTCGTGGATTACCTCAATTACAATTAAAACAGAATCATTACAAAGATATCAAATTTCTATGCTTCGTCAACTTAAACAAAAGCCATTATTTTCTCAGCCAGTACTCAGGTATTTAAATATCATTTAAAGGCCCTAAAACGTAGCTAAATATAACAAATTAGTGATTCCTGGCTGTGGTAAATCTACAATATCACTCTTCTTTCATTACTTTGACTGCAAACTCTTTGTGATGTTTTAATCAGAACTAAAAATTCATCTAAACAGAAACCACCAAAATGCTAAAAAAGGGAATGATAAAATCAGAATGTCTTATTCTTATAAAACAAACAATTTATCAAATGAAACAAAATGAACATCCAATGTTGGGTAGTGAAAATTAACAAATCTAAGATATTAATTAATGAGAAAAAGTAACTGATTTTCCAATATCTAATACCAACCAACATTGTGGAAGATTGCACTATTTTTGTTTTGGACAAAAATCATCCTAATTGGGAAATTATAAAAAATAAAAATTCTTTATAATAAATGGAGTATCCATTTCGAATATCAATGGAAATATAGTCCAAAGTAAAAGTAGCAGAAGCAGCAGTGATTTAGTTTTCCTCATTTCCCAATCAACATTTAATACAACTTTTTGCTGAAAAATCTAGTTATGAAAAATTATAAAATTGTTGTTTAAATGGACAAGATATGTAAAAATAGCTATCAAATTCTGACAATTGTCAGAATTTAATTTCTATTTTTTTTTTTTTACATGAAATCTAGTTATACATAATAACAGATTGCAAGACAAGACATATTCTTAAAGTCTTGTTTGTTTGATGAAGTGTCACTTGGTATCATTAACATTTAATGAAAATGGCAATTTTGGGGGATGACCTATTCTAAACAAATTACTGAAAGAGGAATTAGAGTTCCAAAAATACATTGAATCAGAATAAGAACTTTCTAGAAAATAATGGACCCTGGATTCCTTAATAATATCTAAAATCACATTCAATATGCATTAATAAATATTCATTCAAAATAATTAAATTTTAAATCATGGCCAAGCAACAAATATTTAAGGTTAAGTTAACCTACAAATGCACATGTCATAGATAAAATCAGCCAATAAAAAGCCTCAAATTTTTAGATTAAAAATAGGTCAATTTAAAAAGTTACAAGTCATTTTTCTAAAAAAGAAAATAATATATTCACTATGGCAAATAAAATACTATAAAATCAACGGAATAACATTCATTTTTTTGCATGGAGAGAAAAAATAATGTACCCAAACAATCTTCAACATAGTTTTATATTAAAATACAACATTTTTGGAAATCAATAAAAATTTTAAAGTTGATTTTGTTTTATTTTTGCTTCTGTAAAATCCTGGTGGATTAGAACTAAGAAATGAGGATTAAGTTAATCTGTTTTTTTTTCTATTTGTGGGTATATCTTCAAAGCCTGCTTCTATAAAAAAGAAAAAAGAAAAAAATTAAGCTGGTAAATTCCTGTTGCAGACACAAGTGGACATTTTTTTTATTTATTTTAGAAAATCCATTGAGAAGGATGCTGTTGCAAATCAGATTGTATTGAAACAGATTTTTGCCAATATTTGAAATTCTAAAATATTGTCTTTCAGGCACAAGTGAAAGATATAGAATATGCAAAAAACACGAAATATATCTTGCAAGGAGAAAATTGTAATAATAGGGTCTCTGAATAGAATTTATTAGAATCTAATATCAAGTTTTAAAATCAGATACTTGGCTGAGATATTGAAAGTATAGTTTTTTGAATCAGTGATTTTGATACTTGGTGTATGTGATTATATTTCTTTCACTTAACCTTTATAAATCTATAACGGAAAGGAGTTTAATCATTTTGAATTTTTCATTTAAAGAATAAGTCAAATAATCTTATTTTCAAGAAAATTAATTTGTAAACTTTTGATTATCTCTCTGTTTGTGATGTATATTGTTAAAATACCATAAGTATTAGATATACATAAGTTAAGTGAACTTAAATAACAGGTTGTCTTCTTTAACAGGTTACTGTCAAATGTACCCAAAGCCCACTCGTTGGCACTTCAGAATGTTTACCTATATGGTAACTATTTTATTCTATAATGTTGGTTTGTATAGGGTGTTCCAATAACTTGGACAGAAGTTAAAATATTTATCACATTAAAAATATATCATACATATACATACATATATATAATTACTTTATTCATATATAAAAGTATATATATATATTTATATATACACATGTGTATAATACATTTTTAATGTGATAAATATGTTAACTTCTGTCCAAGTTATTGGAACACCCTTTATATACATTTTTGTGGACATTTCAAACACCTCAACACACAAATGTTGTGGATAAGTGGTAGAGTATAGTGGTCAATACTAGACATGTAACAAAAAGAAGTCAGTGGAACAATTGTATCAATCAATAAAGCACAAACATACTAGTTGTAATAGTAATAACAGCAGGTAGAACTGTTGACTCTCTAAGTGTCTGTCTAAAACTTATATCTAAAAAGAGGAAGAGTTGATTATGAAAGGAGAAGTAAGTTCACCAAAAAAATAATATTGATATATGATTTATAGACGCCAAAAATTGATTGATTCCTGTCTTTTTGGAGAAAAGATAGTTTCTATATAATATGTTTATAAAGATAGCTTAGATAGCACTATTGATAATGAAGTACAATTTTGTCCATGTGGAAGAGAAAATGTTATTAATCCCGGCCCTTCTTCTTGAATTGAGCTTTCCAGCTGATTTGAGCATAAGAGATAAACAATGCTGATAGTTCAGAGTAAGTAATGACTGGAAGCCACAACAGATTCAATGTTTCTAGTAGGAAGGGGGAGGGTGTCATAGAGGAAGAGGCTAATTTGGGCTGCTTTTGTTTGGAACAGTAATTTGGCACAAGGTCGACAAATGCCATGGTCAATAATGGTTTGTTGCATCTCTGACTAATTATTTCCTTCTGTTTGGCTGCTCTCATAGAAAATATTCTGCTTTGAAATAAACACTGAATAAAAATAAGTTGGGTTACTCAACTAATTCTATAAAAAGTTTTGAAACAAATCTAAATACATGTACCCAAAAGGGTGCTAATACCTTGGTAGGAAAATTTAAGATTTTTTTCATTTCTTTCTGAATTCACTTTATTAAAAAAAATCTTCTCTTTGGTTTGCATATTTAACAACTTCATAATGATTTATTATTAATGTTAATAATGTTGTAAAATAAAAGTTTATATATCTCCTGATTTATAAGTATACCAAACTCACAAAAACAAATGGGGATAACTGGATGTCAACTAGACAAAGTCTGAAAGCATAAAGACTCGAAACATGATTTGTGCGTGGGATCAATGCACAAACTCCAGTCAAAAAGAATATCAAAGTGGATTAAAATTATTTTTTAATTCACTTTCCCTTTTTTTTCAATGAATAAGGGAGTTTGCTTAGGGCAGTGGATTAGCACTCTGACTTTAGAAACATAATATGCAAGTTCAAATCCCATCCTTCTATTATCTTCACATTCAGGCTAATACCATTGGGAAAAGGTATGAATCCCCATATTTCTTCCAGTTATGGGTTAAATAGTACAACTTGTGTAGTTCAAAAAACAATAGGATGACAAAAGAAAGATGCTTGATAAAAAACTGATAGTTCTTGTTATTAAATGACCAAAAAGGTTGATATACCATAAAACAAATCAGTCAATCAATCACTGAATCACCATATTTTTTTTCAAAATCCCTCAAGTCAATCTCTAAGACTC
This sequence comes from Xipholeptos notoides, assembly GCA_036873565.1. Lineage (NCBI taxonomy): Eukaryota > Metazoa > Mollusca > Cephalopoda > Idiosepiidae > Xipholeptos > Xipholeptos notoides. The sequence continues at coordinate 3,395 of JAYKTE010210385.1, read as the reverse complement.
CTAAAAACTCAGCTCAGCTTTAGACAGTCAACAGAAGTCAATATCACCACCAAAGAATTACACTCTGCTATCATAAAATAATTTGATAAAAGTGAAGGGAGATACGCCCTGACCCTACTTATACTATCATCTCTGATACCATACTACTAACAGTGATGAGCCAAAATGGAAAGAAAGAAAGAAAGATATTCTCTGAAACTACACATTCCTAATTTAAAAAAATAAAAGATGTAACAATATTTTCATTAATGAAATTATTTTATTGTATGATGTCTATGAAATCTCCTGTGAAACTACAATCTATAAAACTCCATCACAGGAATTTGATATTCAAATAGACTTAAAAGTATGATTCATATATGGAATGAATAACCTTTGAGTTGGGAAACTGAGCACTGACATTAACAACACAATGAAAGAAACATGTTGTAAGCAGGTATCATTGGGTAAAGATCTATTGGCCCAATCCAAATTCCTAAAAGGTTTTAAATGACTATGGTGGCCTCTTGAATCTTTGACTGGATGACAAACTATCACTCTTAAGGATCTTCTTTTCATGCATAGCAACATTCCCTTGCACTTTTCCAAGTCTGCCAAAGCATTATTAAGCTCTTACAGCTGCTCAAAAGTTGATAAGTTGATGTCAGGTTCATCAGCCTCCAGCTAAAACCTTTGATCCATGATGAAACCAATATATTTATAGCAATAAACATCAATTTTTATCAAAAGACGTTTTATAAGTGACTATTTAGACTGTGCTAGAGATAGTCCAAGTTAAAACTCTATAAAAATTGACAGATTCTATGATTCATAGGATTTTTAAAGATTTCAATTAAAATAATATTGATGTGCCAAATAATTCTTTATATCAATAGGTTTTATGATATTTTCATAGTTTTCTCTTAAATTTATTCCTACAGTATGCTTTTTTAGCATAATGACAGATGTCATTATTAAAACATGTGGTATTGAAATTCATTTTTTTTAATTTCTAATATTTTCTTTTCAAATTTTTCTTGTTTTCTAGCAAGAGATTTAGTCCAGTGGTTGAGTAGTTTTATGTAATCCAATAGATTTCATCTGAGTCTTTTTTAATCATCCACAACCATCTTCAGATTTATAAGAAATTTTAGTACATTTTATTGTAGAAATGCAAAAGAGGATTAACAATGGTGATGACTATATATAAAAAATTCTGGAGCACAAAAGGCTGCTCGTTTTAATGGTAGCATTTCCATCCTTGTAGCTCTTTGACCTTTTGAGTTAGAAGTTAAAAAATAAGATATATTACTTTTGGAATGACCCTCGTAAACTCATCAATATGACTTCAAAGATGTTTACATAGATCTTATACCAAGCTTTGTGTTGTGTATTGAACCGATTATTTGTGTATCGATCATTTTATTATTTCTTCCCAAACAAAGGATCATCTATCAATAAGTCATGGCTTTGGAATGCCTGCTGGCTTCAAAGCTACAAATATTTGTAGAAAGCATGAGGTATATGATAGGCCATCCTAACCTCTAACCCACATATTCAGCATCATTTTTTTGTAAGATCAGTATACAGCATATTTATGGCAAAAACAATAAAAACTTTCAATATAAATAATACTTACATTGATTAGAGTAGATGTATCTGGGGACAGCTTTGGACATTTGATATGCAAAAGTTTGACTAAAATTACTGATCCAGAGTAGAGTGGACAAAGGTAGTGGTTAAACACTTTAACCCTATTAATTGTGTACCTTACATAAAAAGAAACAATTCCTTCTAAGAAATTTGGGAAGTGAGGGTGGAGCAGAGGTAAAAGCTTGGACTCTGGAATCGTAATACTCATTCAAATTCTAGTCAAAACCATTGCATTCACTTTCAGCTGTCTTGGGCAGATGAGGCTATTAATTTGGGAGAGTAGCTAATCTAGGTGTAAGGATAGCACTAATTCCAAAAACCCATTAACTCAATGAGAGTAACTAATTTAGGTGAAGGGCAACACTAATTATAAAAAGGCCATGGATATAATGAGCACACAAAACTTGGCACATTGTTCCTAACTTTGGATTGTGCTCAGCCAAGTAGGTATATCTTTCTAAGGAATCCTTTGAACTTAGGAAGTTTGGTAATTTTTGATAATTTGATCTGCAACAAAAATTGTTCCCAAACAAAATAAATAAAATTGAGGAATTTGTGGGATAAAATTCTGGCACAGAAATTATTTATGAGTTAACCATGTGGCTAACTCATGTTGAGACAATTCAATTAAATACAAAATTGGTCTTAATGGTTCAACTTTATTGTGTCCTTAAGAAAGGTCATTCATTCTAGAATATTGGTAGCTGACCAGATGAACCCTTCCATACTCATCTCTAACTACATATTTCCTCCTGTATAACCGCAGGATTCATTTTTCTAATTTGACTTCAACCTTCTTTGCTCAACTTAATCATCTAACTTAATTTCTAAAATCATCAAAGTTAACTGTTGAATTTAACAAAATAACGATCGAAAATGCTTTCATATCTATTGCATATGATGTGCTATCTTTAAGTCAGAAGTAAACATAAAAATACACACATGACTGCTTCTAATATAGGTAAAGTTTGTTTGGTTCAAGAACAAAATGAAATTTACTATTTTCTACTTTAATTCTTCTGGATGAAACTATTTCTATGAGAATAATCCATCTAGATAGACATCTCTTTATGAATAATTGAATGCACACCAGTTTACAATATAAAGAGAGAGTAGGTGCTGACGATATATATATAGATATAGATATATATATCTTCAGCACCTACTCATGTCCAAATATCAGGTCTATCCTTCATTTTGCAGATGCCTATATTTTATATGGGACAAAGCAACAGAGTGCCATTCAGTGTGTACATTATTTTGTGTGGTCATGACTATGCAACGACCATACACACTCACTTTGGCCTGCATTACTTCCACCGCAGCTCAATAATAAAAACAAGAGGAAAATTAAAATAGCCTTTTTACTTCCCTTATTTTTTTTATAATAAGAATGAATGATGCTTTGAAAGAACCACATTTCATTATCATTGGATGAATTGCACTGATGATTTCTAATAAGAATGAAATAGATCTATATGCAAATTTCAAAATTATTTATTAGTGTTATTTAAAAGTAAATATGGTTTATTCACTTGATCATGCATATATATTTAAACATACTTGATTAAACAAGATGCAGCTTTTCTTTTTCATAATTTTATTTTCAATTTTTTTGGCTGTCAAGCAAAACATTTGATGTTTAAAAATGTATATAGTACAGTCAATCTACGATTTGATATAAAATAATTGCAAGAAATTGTTTTTTTGCGGTTTTATGTCAGGTTGTGTCTAGTATACATCATACTAAAAGTTGGACGAGA
>JAYKTE010210275.1:0-12317 GCA_036873565.1 Xipholeptos notoides | reverse complement strand
TGAAGACAGTAATAACAAGGATGAGGACAGACATCAGCCCGAAAAATAGTTTTTCAAATTATCAAGCTTCATCCCAAGGTCCGAAAAACCAAGTTCAAAAAGTGTTGTTTTTGTGTTACACATATTTTTAGTTGACCTGGCGATTTCTTATCATTTGATACAGTTACTAATGAACTTGCAACTTGACTGGCCCCACCAACAAAAAAAAAAGATATTTGACTGAAAATACACGTAAAACCAAAACCATGATTTTTGCTTCCTTTCCAAAGAAAGAAGAGAAGCGCGGACGCGGACCAACAGACAGGAGAGGGGGGGGGGAACCTACATTTTTTAGGTTCAGACTAGGATTTGAGACAGGCAGGCGGTCGGTGTACGGTGTGGTAGTGGTGGTGTGAAGTGGGAGTGAGTGCACAGTGCAGTGACTGCAGTTAGTAAGTGCAGTCAGTGTGCAGTGACACTTAGTAAGTGCAGTCAGTGTGCAGTGGCACTGAGTGCACACTGACTGCAGTGCAGTGCACAGTGGTGTCAGTGACTTGCACGAGACAGGGCAGCCCGGGCCCCGGCAGCAGGGCAGTCAGGGACTAGGGACTCACTGGCAGGGCGGGGGCCAGCTAAGGGGGCAGCAGGGGCAGGGCCACATCAAGAAGACAGGACAGACAGACAGACAGAACTCAACAACAAATAAAGGAATTAATTGGATTATTTTCTGGAATCATTTGACAAAACTGAAAATAATCCAATTATTCTAATTTTGTTTGTTTGTGTTTTACGGCATAACCTTTTTCGTGTCATTTATTGCCGAGAACATTCATTTTTGGTAAACGGTTTTGCTTTGTCCACGTTTTTTTTTGTTTTTTTGAATAGCACAATATGTGCCATTTGACCTATAGCTGGAGGGAATGTGAGGATTTATACCTTCCCAAGGGTATTAGTCGGAATATGAACGCCAACGGAAACACTGGGATTCGAACTCTCGTACTACGATTCCAAAGTCTGACTACCTCCACTCACTGGGCCAAGTCGACTTCCCCTCCAATTTTGATTAGCTTTGGTTTCAAAGTGAAAAACATTTCAAATAAATCATACAAAGTAAACAAGAAACAAGACTTGGATTCTATTCAATTTCATTCATTTATCTTTGTTACAATAAATTATAAACAGTCATCACTCATCGTGTGTGAATGTGTTCTTTTTTTAAAGAAATGTCCGCCTCCACACTCTATCATTTTTTTTATTCCTCTTATTTTTTGCGGATTTTATTCTAACATTTATTTTTGTCCTACTGCTTGATATGCGACATTTTTTTCATACTTTAAATATTTTGAATTAAGTTTTCAGTCGGCTTCCTTCTTTCTTTTTTCCTTTATTTTCCTTTAAAAGAGACAGATAAAAAAAAGATAGGTTCTTTTTACTCGCGACGAGTGACTGACTGACTTGACTGGAACTAACTGCTGACCATTGTTTGTAACGCCGTTTGTCAGTCGGTATTGTTGGTTATTGTGCTTGTTCATCTACTGAAAGAAGAAGAAGAAAAAAAAAATTCATTCATTCCGATAGTCATTTATTTTATAATAGTGAACTAACTGCTGAACCGTAAACCTATGGAAAGTGAAATTAATCATTGAATGAAATGATCTTTTTAGGGGGGGGGGTGCTTGTTGTCTTCTCTTAATTTTCGGGGTCTGACCGTCTGCTCTCACTAGATGATCTTTTTTTTATTTCCCATTATTTTTGCAGTTCAGTAGTATTTAATTCAAACCACGCACAAAAACATAAATATTTATTTTAAGAGCAGTTAGTAGTAGTACTTTTTTAATCGGCTTGTCAATTTGATTTTTTTGTTCGTTACGTTTTATTTTGGCTTTGGTGGTTGTAATGTTGTTTTTTTGTATCTGTTTGTAAGTTATTTTTCCAATGATAGCATTTTGTAAAAAGGCTTTGAATATTTTGATTGTTACTTTTCCCTTTTTTTTAAAGAAATTCTTTTCGAATTTCTTGTCACAAATATTTTGTTTTAATTTTTTTTAAATAGAGAAAAAAAAAAATGTCTGCTTGTTACTCTTCATTTTTAAACTAACTTTTTGGGCATTGATATTGGTAATAAAATATCTATGGAATTAAAATTGATGATCTGGCTGGCTGACTTTTTGCTTCCCTACCCGACAAAGTTAAGAACCATACTTGCATTAATTCGGGTGGGGTCGGCTCGGGTTGACGAACAGAGCAGTCAGTTCAGTTGGCACCAAAATTAACAGTCACTCCAACTTCTTCACTACCTTAAAATTAGGAGTTAACTGAACTGATTGCTTCTTTTTACATTTAATGTGTGTCGAGTCGTGTCTTGTTTTTGTGTACTCGTGTCTGTGTAAAATTAAATATCATTTATTAAAGCCTAGTCTATAGTCCCCCCCCCTCTCTCTCTCTCTGCCTTAATTGAAGAAGAACCAAACCAGGATAAATTAATGTAATGTAAAGACTAAAGATTACGCACTTTTGCACAAAAAACGCTAACTTTTTGTGCGATGAAAAAAAGAAACGTTTTCGGTTAATTTAAGATTTCTTTCTTTTTTTCCCCCTCCCCTAGACGTGGGGTGGATGGGCATGCATAATCTCTTTGTACATTACAATGTCGAATAATCATTTTCCGAAAAATGGTAGAGGCTGTAGAATGTGTCACGAGGCACCTGCAATGATGATGATGACGATGATATCGTCATCACCATTATGATGATTATTGTACTGACTGCTGGCTGCTGCTGCTGCCTCTTCCAGTCACGCCACAGCCGATGCATTGCAGCATGCATTGAAATGCAGATTGAGCAAGCTCTAATTTTGTTTTTAAAACTTAACTAAAATCCTAAAAACAAGGAAATACTGTTTTAAAAAATAAAAGCCAATTATTTGACTTTTGAATTTAAATTCCTTGTCAACTCTAATACTAAGTTATCTTTGATATTGTTTTAACTTTTTTCTTGCATATTACCCTTGGGACAGACCTATCTACCTACAGTAGATTGATTAGAATTAAGTTTAATTTTTTATAATTTGTTGATAGTTCCTTTGAAAATAAAATAAAAATGTTATTTATTTTGTTAATTATGTTACTACTACTTTAGTCCCGTGGAGTCCATTCTTCTATCATTACGACATAAGAGCAAACACTCCACAAAAAATATTAAAACATGTTTAAAACTTTTTTTCATCTCGTAAAAAAAAACAACAGCACTTTTTGATGATTTGTTTTTTTCAAATTTACAAGTGATAAAAACAACCTATATAATGGCTTAGACTTCTTGTGCAATCATGTGTGTGTAAAAACCGGGTGGTGATTGGTAATAATTATTAATTATTCAAAATATTATTGCTCATGGAATGATTTATCTTTTCTTTCTTTCTTTCTTTCTTTCTTTATCCAAAAATATTTTTTCATGCTCTGCCTGCTGCCTGTCTGTCATGACCACACAGCCATCTAGCTCAACCAGGATTCCAAATAATGTCATTAACTGCTAACTGCAAACAGTTAAAATTATTGCAAAATTGATTCCAGTTGTCGAATTCAAAAAAATATTCTGAATTCTTGCCATTTTTATGATAGAAGTTCAAGTATTTCTTCAATTCTTTGCTACTCTTTTTTTTATCCTCACCCCCACACTCTTTATATAAGAATATTATTTTATGTTCTTTTTTTATCCAAGAAAGTCCATCCACTCTGCCAAAGATTTAATTCATTTTTGCCAGAACATGTCTCTTGTCTGAGAATGATGATGATGTAATATACTTTTGAAAACTTACCAATAAATTCACTGTCTTCACGGTAAAGATAATGCAGATTTACATTCTTTTTTTAGCCATATTTGGATTATTACTATGACATGCCACCAGTGCCACACATTTATAATTTACGTTTTTAAAACGTTGATTAAAAATATTCAAACTTTATTGACAACATTTTAATGAACTTAAAATGATTATGAAATCCAGAAACCTAAATTTTAATATAAATTTTTTTTAAATCTCAAGGAATTTTGGATTCTGTTAATGTTTTATAAGATTATTACCTAAAATCTTATCAGATATGAGTAGACAGACAGACAGACAGTACAACACACTAACAGAATAAATGGCAAGAAACCACAGAGTTTATACTATCTCCATTTGAAATAAATAAAACGTGATATGATTCAAAGGTTGAATTCTGGCAAATTGGTCTTCTGTTAATTGTTTTTAAATTATGGATTTTGATTTGGTAAAATAAAGTAAAGGTTTTCTATTTTGTGTTCAATTATAAAATTTAAAAAATCCAATTGAAATTTGAATGGTGACTGATGTCCATCATATAATTAGCATTTTTCAGTTCTGCAATCAATAAGTATTGCATTGCAATGCAGTGCTGAAATTGGTATCAATGTTATGAATTAATCTCAACTCATGATGAATCATCATATACAGTGGTTCTTCATTTTATTGTAAAAATGTTACTCTTGTCTTAGAAGAAATATTTGAACTTTCTTTATAAATAGAAATACTGCATAAATTTTGACATTTTTATTTTTCATTTGATTTGAATATTTTCCTTTTTATTAGAATATAGAATACAATATAATTATATACAATACAATAGAATTAATATGTATTTTATTATAATTTCAATTAAAAAATATTACTGGCAAAATTTGTTTCAATTACAACTTATGTATTTGATATATAATTCAGTTATTTATTTGCAAATAGAAGATTGATAAAGCTGCTGCACCGTGATGCATTTATTTTTAATAGGAATAGAAATATATTATCAACTATTTGTCATCTAAGAGAAATATATCAGAAGTTATAACACTACTTCCTTGGTTAATAAAAATTCTGTTCGTTCTATAAAAATTTACCTTCTATAAAATGACACTATTTTTAATCAAATTCTAGAATTTAATTATTCCATTTTCAAATCACCTGTAGCCTAAATAAATGACTAAGATTTTTTTGTCTTAGAACTACCCACTGCCTTCTGGATTTATTTTTTGATCAGATCTAGATAATACCTGATGATATGATCATCAGAAAAATATTTCAACATCAAAAAATTCAGATAAATCAATTTGAAATTTACAGCTAGTTTATTTCAGTGCAATGTAATAATTATTAATTGCAAGGTGTAAGTCAATTCAATATGTTTAATTCTATTGGTTGAATAAAGTCTTATGAAAATAAAAAGAAATTGATGACTTTTACTTGGAAATTACCAAAAATATGTCCTTCTAAAAGTTGCCAATGTATAAATTTCATGTTTTATTGCAACTCTGTACTTTCTAACCAAACTTTGGATTCTTTTATAAACTATTTCTGTATTGCAGTAAGGTATTATCAAGTTCAATGTACTCAACTATTTTCACACACCCCAGTCTCAATAGAGAATCACTGGACTGAAACATGGGACACAAGATCTACAATAACATAACTAAATATTTTTCCATGATTAATTGTCAATAGAAATATTTTGGCTTATTCATGACTAAAATTCAACAAATTTCTTTTCCCATTTATAAGCTTGACGTAGACTACAAATCTATTTTTTTCATTAGGTTCGATTTTTAGGAAACAAAATTAATTACTACCTATAAGTGTTAACTTTTTGGGAAACTCTTACTGATATAATGATGATTATAGGCAATGTCTATTCTTTGTATATTAAATCTAAAACAGCATCATTTTGTCACATGAATAATGTTTTACTTATTGATAAATTTAATTCTAGATTGGAAAGTATCTTTCTATATTTAAAAAAGAATGTTGCAAGTCTTCAGCATCATAATTATCAAAAAATATTTTACAGAAACAAGAATAGGACAATAAAGATTACTGTATTTCAAAATTTGTTGAATACATTAACTCATAAATTTTAGATTAAACAAGACTATTTGGGATAATTATTACTTATATTAAGTTCATTATACTCATTCATGTTGATAATAGCACAACGTATAGAATGTTGTACTCACCAGCCTTTTTCAAGTATTTAATTCCTCACAATTGAATATATAAAATATGACTGTTAATCACTAATATTCACTACACTATTAATGTATTAACAAAAATATCTTGCCAAAGTTTGGATTGAAGAATAAGATACTTGTCACAAAAGTTATCATTAGAAATTGTCCAGTAGACTTAAATCCTAATTATTGAAGAATATAAACAACATTTTTGTTAGTTTTATTTAGTTTATGTTTACCTGACTTTTGGTTAGTTTTAAAACCTAAATGCTAGTTGGTAATTTTTTACCTAACATTAAATATTTGTGAATTAGCTTAAATTTAATTTCATTAACTGAACTAATATCAACACCTTATTGCATTTAGTATCAACATATATTTGCTTTTAATTAACAAGTTTGTATTCCAACTGCATCAGATTCCTATATCTGGAACTCTGCAAACCCTTACAGAGTATCTACAGCCATTTTTTTTAAAGATTTTGTTCCATAGGAATGGTCGAAATGATAGTCTAAAATGCAAAATGTTCAAGCAAAATAGAAGCCGATTAAACTTCTACAAAATAGTTGAGAATCAATAGTTTAGGATATCGGGTTGCTTCACACATAGGTGCTACCTACTCTCCATTGCTTTTTCTTTTTCTTTTTTCCCTTCCTAACTGATGCTGGACTCCCATACTTTAGCCAAACTTGTGTTCACCTGTAGTCATCTTCAACATTTATGAAACTATAGAGTAATAATTATCCTGTATACCATGAAGTGATCACAATCAACTTTTAATACATTCGGGTTTTAAGGAAATATTTGGATGGTATGCCCTAGGTTCTGAAAAAATGGTTGGTTGGGTTTGTTTTACAGCATATCAACCATTTTCAGTCATTTAATTCTGAAAAATATCTTTTTAATAAATATCTTCTGTAAACACATTGAATAAAATTAGTTTCATAATTCAACCCATAATATGACTAAATTATTAATAAAATTACATATTTTAAAAAAATTGAATTTTTAAACATACTTTACTTCATTTCAATATCGACAAATGATGATCATTAGATGATTTTCATGCCTTCTGGTGCACATATTGTTGTCCTTTGCAAAACTCAGGTGAAGTCAATGCAATAAACCTAAATAATTTTAGCATATGCACTCTTTGTACGTTCCATCATATTACATATTTGATTATCATTGAATCAATTATTTTAGCCTGCCTTTATACATTTAGATGGCTTTTCTAAGTATTATTTGGATAGGGAAATTTTTAGAACTGTTGATGAAATTATGGCTTCTTTTTTAATGATACATTGAATATTTTGAAATCTTATGTTATTGCTAGTTTAGTATCGTTAGACCATAATAGTGTAAATAAGTCATAATATGCGAGTTCAAATCCATCCTTCTGTTACATTTACATTTGGGCTAATACCCTTGAGAAATGTATGAATCCCCATATTCCCTTCAGAATTGGATTAAATAGGGAATCTATTGATATTCTGACAATGATGAAGAACAACATCAATCAAAAATGATTGTCCTTGGCATTAAATTACCAAAATGGTTGATAATGTCATGTATATATATATTACAGAATCAAATACAAAGAGTTTGAAGGAACCTAAAGGCATTATTGGAAAGAGAAAAGAGATTGTAAAATAGTGAAAATGGGGGAAAAAAAAAAAAGTATATATATATATATATATATATAATGATTTTTTTTTTTTTTTTTACTTACATAAATACTGGCTGGATTAGAAACAAACAGATTAGTACTAAAATGTATTTGTCCTTTTATTCCAATGTCATGTTAATAAAATGCACTTGGTTCTTATTGTTTAATATGTTACTAGTTCTTTATTTATGGTTTTTGGTAATCCTTGGGATGAGGCTTGATAAAATGTATATATATATATATATATATATATATATATATTCTCCATCCACGCTCCCTTTTACACTTACCTACTTGATTTCTGAGAGAAATCAAATTAGTTTTTATCTTTTACTATATTTTGAATGCATCATAGCCCACTAATAATTATGGATGCATTCTGATTTGGATCATTGTTTATCTATTCATCATTATCATTTTGTCAATATTAATTTCAGTCTAAAAGATGAACTGGCCATGATCGGTTTTTACTAAATTTGTTCTGTTTTGTTTTTTATTTAATTAATGAATCTATTTTTATTTTTGGTTTTGATTAGATTAGATCAACATTATCTTCTAAATTGGAACCTGGCATTGAATTCCATTAACTAAATGGATATTTACAATACACAAATATTGTATTACTTTTTTTTTTTTTAGTTATCATTTTAATAAATTTCTTCTATTTGTTACAATAAATGATTAATGAAGCATCATAAATCATCTGAATTAAAACTGGATAGATAAGTTTAATGTAATCCTTGTAGATAACAAATGTATGTTAATTTCTTATTCTTTTGAAATATTATATCTTAGCTTTGGTTTATTATCAATAACTACAAAATCAGATAAACAAATGGATGAAATAATTTTTTGAAAATTATGTAAGACTTACTGGTAGGGGACATAGGTTTGCTAGTATTCAAAACAGCTTAGATTACTTTCAATCTTTGGTGATTACTTGTTTGAATCAATTAATTTTCATTAGTTAATTAAATAAATAACTGTTGACACCAGTTCTAAACTCATTCTGAGAAACTTTGATAATTATTTCAGTCTTCCAACTTAATAAGAAGATTAATTTGAAAAAAAAGAAACAGTAATTAATTGCTGCCTTATTAGCATCTGATTTGCTTATAACTTAATCATTATTTTCAGATTAACTTTTATAATTGTTTTTTTAACTGAAAGGTCTTCTAAAAATTTTTTTTATTTGGTTGTGTATACATATCTATCAAATCATATCTATTTATAGTTAACATTATGATAATTAGTTAAAAATCGCTATTATCAAATAAACGAGAACAATTATAACATTTATTTTTAATTACTGTTTATTTCAGTATAATACATCTTGTTAAATGTTAATGCAGCAAAAAAATAAATCATACAATCATACACAACATTATCATAATGAAGGGTTATTTCATATTGATTGATTTTGACCAAAATTTCTGAGATAATATTTGATAATTAGTATCATTTACATTAGGAAGCATTTATTTTCATCTTCATTGCCTTATAAACAGCTCTTTTAGTTGATGTGCCCTTAATTCTTTAGGTATTAGTTGTTGATCTTGGAAACCTTAATTTCAAACTTGGGAAGCCTTCACCCTAGGGTAGATTACTCTTATTCTGTAAGTTACAACCAGGTTAATTCATATTAAGTATTCTCTGTTACTTTGAAAATAACACAGTCGGTGAACACAAAGGTTTATATTTTTACTATCCAATCATTTGGAGGTTACAGAATAAATCCTGGTTGAAAGCAGAATTCATATTCTCACATAAAATCTTTGGTACACAAGAAGGAGAATCAATAAAGTTGTTATTTTTGGTAGATGTCTTTGAGATTTAGGGCAGAGAGACATAAACATTTAGATGTATGAGCCGTTAAGTTTAAACTCAGAGTTCTAATTCTTATTGTGCTACTTTTTTTATCCAATGATGTTGCAGACAAGTTACCCTCCTCTTCCCAAATATCCTGCTGCCTAAATATTTTGTGTTTTATACAGAAAATAAAGTAATTTTGATTGAATAGTTGTGAGATGCCAAGCACTAAATGTGAATATTTTACTATGTACAATACAACAGTTAATGAAAAATTAATTTCATTCGAAAGAGATTTAAGATTAGAATGCCATATTAGTGTGGCTTTTAGTTAAGTCTAACACAAAAGAGAATGTTTTATATCATACACAGGATGTGGTTGTAGTTTAACATCTGATCTAGGATGCATCTCTCAGAGTCTTTTACTTTCTGCAAAAAAGATGTTAATGCTGGTTAAAGACAAATCTGTATATCCATAAAAGTGAGATGGTGTATGTAGAGCAGTCACTACTCTGCCAATTTTGGGTTTACAGACTTTAAATTTCACATGTGGAGTATTCAGACCTGGGGGATATTTTCAATCTGTTTTGAGCTAGAAATTTAGTTACTAAGGGGTCAAAGTTGAAAGATTAGACTGTTGCAGTCTTTACCAAACTAGCTCTGCCAATTTTGGGTCTAAAGACTTAAAATTTGATATATGGGATATGCTAACATAGGAAACACTTTCTAATTGGTTTTGAGCCAGAAAAATTGCTGCTAAGAGGTTGAAATTTGGAATTATAAAAAAGCACAAATCAAAATGAACACAAAAGTAAGCATCAAAGCATTCAGACCACCGAAATTTGCATAGCTCAATGGTAACATACATTTCAAGTATTACAACTTAGAATAGCATTTACTGTTTTATGAACATAATGTACAGTACTGCTTTCCTATATAATAGGCTTTCTTAACTACCTTAGTAGCAAGTCCTCAGCACCCGGGCAAAGCCGGACAATACTTTTTAGTAATTGATAAGATATAAGTTTAGTTTCTTAACATTCTAATGAAATTTATCTGTTAAATATAATTTCAAGATTTAATCCTATTTTCAATTGTTATAAATTTGTTTTCTTTTTTTTGTCCCATTTTGGTCATTATTAAATTTACTTCTAATATTCAATGATAGTTTCTTTAAATCAATAATTTAAAAAAATTGGTCTAAAATTTCCATCTTTTTCTTAAAGGAAGCAAAAATGAATTGTGACTAATTTTTTTTGTTCTATGAAGATACCTAAAAGGGAATATTTATAAGATAATGTTTTGATTGTAACCATAAACAAAATACCTTAAAGTAAAGTTTTATAAAATAATGTTTTAATTGTAACCATCAACAACATACTAACCTGAGCTTAATCAGTCACATTCTTTTCTGGTTTCAATAGACTATTCTGTTTCTCATAACATGAAAGGGTGTGAAACAATTGAATCTACAGAATTTTTTCGTTTAGAAGTCATTTAATATGAATTCCTTTCTTTTTTTTCTAAACAAGTTTTCAGCAACACATTTCTATTATCTATTCTTGTTACAATGCGTATTCTTAAGCTCGGTAGTTCCTGAAAACTTCTAATTATTTCTAATACAATTCCAACTTTTTTTTGCACTTACTTTTAGTTAAAAATGAATTGTATTTCACATGATAAATTACTGTACATCAATTGAATAAAAGATGGTATCATTTTACTGGCTTCAAACAACAAATAGGCTTTCATATTAGAAGAAATTTCTTGAAAAATTTTATATTTTTCGAATTGATTAAAACTGTAAAATTTTGCCACACAAATATATATTTTACCACCTGCTTTTTAAAATTCTTATTCCAATTAGATATCATTGAAAATCTAATAAATGTTGGTAGCATTTGGACTAATAACCTTGGGAAAGGTATGAATTGCCACATTCGCTCCAGCTATGGATTAAATAGCACATATTATTAAAAAAACTATGTGTGGACAAAAAGAACATTTCTCAAAAATGATTGCTATCAGCATTAAATGACCTAAAAAGATTGATATGCCGTAAAACAAACAAATATTGGTAGTAAATATAAGAGATGGCACTAATAAAGAATATCAGAGAATTGTTTATTTTTAAATGATTTACAAATCCTTGGCAATTACAAAAGATCTTGGTTTCTAAAAGGCTATCTATCTAAGCAACAGTTTTCTTTATTTCAAACCAGAGACAGATGCTGGATATTATTATTATTATAATTGCTCTGTGCCTTGTAAGGGGAATTTCAAAAGAATGTTTTCTATTTTAAATGCATAGCTATAAAATCTCTGCCGTTGGTCTTATACAGAGCTAACCTTACAAAACCAAGTTAATTATTTAGTTTTTACAGAATGACTCTAACAACTTTTGAATAACTTTTAAATCACAAAATTCTCCTGAATACTATCAGTTAAGCATAAAAATTATCTGATAAAAGAATGAATATTTAACTTTAAAGGTTCAATTTCTGCTAATGGAATCATTTTCTACTGATAATTTGATGTATACAACTAGCAACACATTTCCATCGTCTGTGACATGGGTTCAGGCAACAATTATATTTGCTTTAAGTCTTACAACTCAGGTTCAGCTGAACCTAACAATTCAATCATATCAAATTCATGTATTTTTTTAAGAATGTAATTAAACAGTTAACAATTTTTTTTAAATTAAATAAACACCCCTGCTTTGCCCCCCTTCTTTTCTAACATAATCTGGCTTCTAGGAATTTATAGAAAAGACGGCAAGAGTGCAGTTTCACGGAATAAATACTCTCGACTCCTTTTTGACATAAAAGGAACTTTTTCGGTAATCACCG
>JAYKTE010210165.1:0-12321 GCA_036873565.1 Xipholeptos notoides | reverse complement strand
CCTTTTCCCAAGGGTATTAGTCTGAATATGAACACAAACGGAACAACTGGGATTCGAACTCGCATACTACAATTCCAAGGTCTGACTGCCTACCGATTGGCCCAAATCGACTTCCACTAGAATCATTTTATTCAACCAACTCCATTTTCAGTCAATTAATATCTGTATTATCTCAACCGTGTATCAAACAAAAGTAGTTTTAAATCTTTCCCAAAAAATTACTTATTTCACATTTATTCCCAAGTACAATATAAAATATACGGTCAAGTCGCGTTGGAAACACCGGTTCCCGTTGGATCACCAAAGTCAAGCAACGTTGGGCCTGGTCAGAACTTCAATGGGTGACCCTTTATGAATACCAGGTTCTGTATATTACGCCGGGACTTGGAAATATCCAGGTTAGTGCTTAACTTCGGTGATTGATTCTGGATAGGTTCTTCTAATTTTTTGCAACTGCTGCTTATTTTCTTTATAAATAGGCCTGACTCACTTTGAACAGGCCATACATCAATTTTATAATAGCAAAATATTATTAATAGATTAATCATTTGTAGCATTTGGTCGGGAAGGAAGATCTTATCGATTTCTTGCTTTCTATTACTTTCTTAGTCTTGAAATTGTTCAAGTATAAAAATTTCACAGTAGATATATTTTTTTTTTTTCAAAAGGTGACCTTTTCATTCATAATAACCCATTTTATTTTTAAACAATGAATATCAGGCTGGTCTAGAGAAAGTTTCCCCAACTTCTTGCAAAGCAAATAAAACGTGTTTAAGATCCATTAATCATATTTATTGAAAGCTGTTGTTTTATTTGACACAAATCTCAGTAACTATAATTCTTATTCAAGACTAGCAAGCCCATAGTAGTTGAAAATTACAGCATAAAAATGTTAGTAAAATAATAAAAAATATAGTAAATTGTATTAAAGAGTGAAAATCTCAGTAACTATAATTTTTATATAAGACTAGCAAGCCTATAGTAGTAAAAAAATGACAGCATAAAAATGTTAGTAAAATAATAAAAATATAGTAAATTGTATTAAAGAGTGAAATAAGGATTTGATACAAATCTCAGTAACTATAATCTTTATATGGGACTAGTAAGTCCATAGTAGTAAAAAAATGATAGCATAAAAATGTTAGTAAAATAATAAAAAGATATAGTAAATTGTATTCAAATTTTATATAAGGATGATAAATCCAAACAACATTAGAATGACTTAAAAACAGATAGACAAAAAATTAATGTATTCAGTGTTTGTCACTATACATACAAATAAAAAAGTGTGCATCAATCGTTATTAAAAGATAGATAGATTATTAAAAAAGTTTGTAGGGTGTCAACTCATGATTTTCCTATTTAATAATTTCAAATAGATTATATTTCGTAGATTATGAAAATTTCTCTTGTATAAATACAGCTCCCGTTGTTAACTTAGTATCGAATTAGAATCTACTATGACCTACTTCTTGTATTCAAGGATATCATGTCATTTCAAACAACGGTCCTTGTTTTCAATAAGATCCTGTTTCCGCATGACTGGCTGTTCCCACACCCTATATTGGTTTGTTTGTTTGTTTGTGTTTTACGACATATCAACCATTTTAGGTCATTTAATGCCGAGAAAAATTATTTTTAATAAACGTTAGTTTTTGTACACACAGTTTTTTTAATGACACAAATTACACTATTTGACCCATAGGTGGTGGGAATATGGGGATTCATACCTTTCCCAAGGGTATTAGTCTGAATATGAATGCAAACGGAAGGACTTGGATTCGAACTCGCGTACTCATTGAGCCTACCCATTGGGCCAAATCGACTTCCCCATTAAAGAGAGTTAATGTTGTTGCTTTTCATCTAAGCGTGACACACAAAAGAATGAGTGAACACACGTGCTATCCTATTAATATATAGACTAGCAGAACCTGTGAAAATTCCTCAGTAGTAGAAATATCAGAAAGTAAATTTAACATTCTTAAATTCAAACAAATTCTGAGAAATAGTTTAAAATTCCACAGTAGTTGAAATATCAGAAAGTAAATTTAACATTCTTAAATTCAAACAAATCCTGAGACAACAGCAACAGTAAGGCGTAAGAGTATGAAGTTCTAAGTTATGGAAAAGGGACCATAATTAGTCAAATTAAGGAGAATAACCATAATTGGTCAAACTATGGATAAATGACCATAATTGGCCAAATTATGGATAAATGACCATAATTGGTCAGACAATGGATAAATGACCATAATTGGTCAAACTATGGATAAATGACCATAATTGGTCAAACTATGAAGAAATTACCATAATTAGTCAAATTATGGATAAATGACCATAATTGGTCAAATTAAGGAGAATAACCATAATTGGTCAAACTATGAAGAAATGACCATAATTGGTCAAACTATGAAGAAATGACCATAATTTGTCAAATTATGGATAAATGACCATAATTGGTCAAATTATGGAGAAATGACCACAATTGATCGAATTATGGAGAAATGACCTTCCGTATTTCCCAGCTGAGTTGGTCCTTAAAACTGAGTCGATTCTCTGGGAAGTCGAAGCTTCTTCTCCTCAATACAGCAGCCACTGTGTTGGCAAACATCATGACTGCATCAGCGATATAAGCCTCGAGCAACTGAAAATGAAGACAAAAACATTTGACACAGACAATCCGTAATATCATATGGAAGGCTGGACTGTTCGGAAAACATCGGGTCTCTTCGGAGAAGTGACCGGCCAGACTATAGCAGGGGGGGGAGGTAGGTTAGCTTCTGTTGGATTGTGGGTAGGTGTTGTGTTGGTAGGCAGAGGGGTTCAAATGGCCATGGCGAAAACAAGTTAAAAATAAAGCTTTATGAAAATCGTACCCCTGGTCTTCGAGTTTGTTCCATCTTTCGTTTTCAGGGGACCAGGGGGAATGGAAGAGACCGCCCTCTCCCAGGAACTTGGAAGGGCCAGACAAGACCATAAATAAAGCTTTATGTAAATCGTGCCCCTGGTCTTCGAGTTTGATCCATCTTTCGTTTTCAGGAGACCAGGGGGAATGGAAGAGACCGCCCTCTCCCAGGAATTTGGAAGGGCCAGACAAAAAACAACCTTACGAGAAATAAGTGATGCCCTTCCAACATCTAACAACCCGCTGGCTACCCGGTTCGTCGCCCCGTCCACGTATTGAGATATAATGGCTGCCACCCGTCGTGGTACGAATCAAATTATCTATATATTAATACGCTAAGAATCTCCGACCGAAATTTATGCAAATGAGATAAACGCTATCTGCAGTCTGGTTGGATAACAGGATTATTCCTACAATTCTGATTGCTATTACTAACTGATTTAAACAAGTGACTGGGATTAAATTTTAGATTAAATTGATTCCATCTGAATTTCTTAAAAAAAAACAAATGATGCCTTGCCTCACTGTGTAGTTCTATTTCTTGTAATAATATCTTCAGATTTTCTCTGTATTTGTCTTCAAAATAAGTGTTTTTTTATTTAATTTCCAACTGCTACAACCTCGTTGCCCATACATATATATGTGTATGTATATGTGTATATATACATACATATATATATATGTGCATATATATATACACACACACACATACATGCATATATATACACATATATATGCATATATATCCATACACATATGCATAAAAACAGTGTTCCTCGTTTTATTGCTGATCATAATTTTGTTAATAATTTCAATGATATTATTCATACAAAGTTGAAATTTTGCAAACTAATAGAACATTCCTAAGAAAGCGAGCTACCAAAATATTGTTTAAATCTATTGCATATTTTAAAAGTTATAAGCATATATATTTTTTGCCATTTTTACTGTTTCCTTCTTTATTGCAGGTTTGTGAAAATTCCCAAAAAAGGACATTTGACTGCTACTGAAAAGCACAGAATTGTAGCAGGCCTTGCAGAGGGACTGACTTTTCTGGATTTAACCAAAGAACTTGGAAGGGATAAGAGAACCTTGATAGGTAAAGGCACATGAAGAGGCATTTCCCTTCGTCATATGCGAAAAATAGCAGGCAGGTCAATAGAGAATCAAATGTTACCAGCGCCTCCATTTTTGTGAAAGCTAGCCAGAAAGACCAGAGTGTCGTGAATGAAATAGCCAGGAACATGAAGCCCATTTCCAGAACTTCCTTGAACCAAACTCATAAGAAAAAACGTATTGAATGGGCAGAAAAATACATGAAAATAGATTTCCCACAGGTTCTGTTCACAGGTGAAGCTAGAGACACACTTGATGGTCCAGATGGATGATCTAAAGTTTGGAGTCCTATTGGAGCTGCTATCCCATATTGTGTTCATCGCCAACAAGGAGGCAGGGGATGTTTGTTTTGGGCAGGTATCTTAGGTGATACATTATTAGGACCATTCCGAGTGCTTGAAGGTGTAAAACTCACAAGCCAAGCATACATACAGTTTTTAGATGAACATTTTTCCCCTTCATTGTACAACCTGCTTTTACTTAGTAGACGTTGGCTGATTTTTATGCACGACAATGCTCTATCTCATGCTGCAAAGGCTATGACTTCCTTCCTTGCATCTCTTTGGTATAAAGGGCGAGACTCTCATGACCTGGCCACCTTGTTCCCAACTTAAACCTAATTGGGAACCACAGGCTAAGAGGCCTAATCTAAATTTCAAGTCTCTCCTAACTCCAACTGTCAGCTATTTTTATAATTTCTGGTGATCTGGTGACCCCACCCCTAATTTTAATATGGAAATAAGGTTTGACCACACTGATTCTGACACTTGCTTTGAGATTTACCAGATTCCTCCAGCCTAGGTGCCAATTGTTGGCAAACCAAAATTCTTTTTCTTTTTTTAACAACACCTCCCAACAGTGCAACTGCTGTGTACAAGAAAAACTAGCCATAATCACCTTCTCAGGTGATTATGGCTAAAACAAACTTTTGAAAAAAACATCGGAACTTATGAAATGTAGGCACGAAAATAAATATCTGCTAACTCACCTAAAATTAATTGACACAAATGATTAACAAAGTAAATAAATAAATAAATAAAATAAAAATTAGAAAGTAAATAAACAAACAAATAAATAGATAATAAACAATAGTGATAAAAATTCTCCTACAACTTCTTACAATAACAACAATAATAATAATAAATAAAAAAACTTACAATAAAATACAAGTAAGCAAAATAATAATCATAACACTCCATTAAAAAAAAGAAACTCACATTATGCAATTCTTACCACTTCCTGTCCCATTATAAATATAAACGAATGTAAACAATGCAGCATTCTTTTGGTCTGATGACTGCGCAGACAAGAAATTGAGAGACACCAAAGGCTGTTGACTCCATGTCTATGCTTATCTACTACACATGCTTAATTACTCTATCTATAAATATAGGCGAACTTAGTCCACAGATTAATATATACATACATATAAACCCTGTGTATCGCTTTATTGCAGGTCAATATTTTTTTGATTTTGAAATTCCTATGAAACGTAGAGAAATAAAATTTGGTACACTGGAAGAGCATAACAAGGTATCACACGTTCCCTTTGACTAGCTGTCAATCAATCCTTTTTAGGCATTTTTAAACACTTACAATAAAGTGATACACACTTAAAATTACCAGAAAATAGAAAAATTAGCATAACTTTGAAAATATTTGTTCAAATTCCACAAAAATCAGGCAAATAAGGCACTTTTTTATGCTCTTCCAGTGTACCAAATTTCACTTCTCTACGTTTCATAATCAAAAAAATATTGACCTGCAATAAAGCGATACACAGGGCTTATAGGGAACGAACTCACACACAGAGACAAACTTCCATTTATATAATAGTAGAGATAATCAATTCTACTGAGAAATTTTGGGAATAAATTGCTATGCAATATAATTATCTATTCAGTACAATTTTATGAAACAAACAGACAAAAAGACAGGAAAAGTAATCGACAGCCAATGTTCTTATAGCTTTAATTACTTACGGATTATTAGTAGAATGCTTATGATTTTTCCAAGCTATCTTAGCAAAATGTTCCTTTTTTGTACCTAGAATAAAAATAAACTTTGAAGAATTATTTGTTCAACGGTCAAATGCGTTAAAAGGAAGTACTAATATGATTGATTTATGATCTATTCTGATTGATTTGTTTTATGGCATTTCAACCCTTTTTGGTTATTTCATACAGAGATCAATAATTTTTTATAAATGCCTTCCTTATGTCAACACATTGTTTGAATAGCACGAAATGCAGCTAGTAGCTAGTACCAATGATTTAGAGTATAGCCCTTATATAATACAATCTTGCAATGTAAATACGTGACTGTTAGCAACTCTGAAGAACTTAAATTTCAACTAACTGGCAACATTATTTTGCCATGAGTATTTTTGGAGAGTTACATGCTAAACTATTAATTTCTTTGCAGGACAAACTAACAAAACTACTTTCTTATATAGGATATGATAGCCAATAATATTTGGAACTACGTAAAATCAAAAGTAAAAAATCTGTAAGTAACCCTTGTACAGGGAAAAATGTAATAGAGAAGAAGAAATTGAATAAACTTAAAAACAACTCAATATAAACTCTTTCTTTATCTATACCATCTACAGATCTCACACTGTTGTGTTCATTTTGATTGTTCTAACTACTATATTCTCTTCAAGTGGACTTAACAATTCATCTTTGTTAAATTTAGCAACCTTCATGAAACATCAGTTTTTATTCAACCCAAATGGAGCAGATTGTTCTTCAATTATCCAGGTATTGGTATTTAGTTTATTTGACTAGTAATAATTAACTAGCTGAACCTACGAAAAATTTCACAGATACATAAAAGTGGGTATAACTCATTTGTGTCCTTCACATTTAAGTTGGTTTGTCTAAATAACTTAAAATAGATTTCCGGGTTTTAGTTTTTTAAATTTCTGTAGAAAAGTTGATACATTAACAATTTAAAAGAATTGTATATTCAACTAAAAATCATACAAAAATAAACTTTTATTTAATTGTAAGCAATACCAAATCAATCAGGGTCAGTTCATGACCTTAAATCTGCCACTTTATGCTTTCACTGTTTTTAAGACCAACTAAAAGTAATTATAATAATTGAGTGATCCCTTACCATATTTTTTCATATGTTCCCTTCCTGCATTACCAAACATTTGAGCAGTAATGGGAGATGGCTCTAGTTCATACAGGTTCAACATGGTAGCCACATGTTTATCAAGTGGATTGGTCCGATCAGAAAACTAGAAATCAAAATAGAAAGTAAGAATCAGGTCGTTATTTTCTCCATTTTTAACTAAATTATAAAATCTGATATCTATTACTGCATTACTCAAAGTGAGATAACTGATTTTTAATTAGAAGAAAAAATATCTGTTCTCATAAGATGATTTTGAAGATGAATGATATGTCATTTCATTATTTTATTCATTGTGGTACATATTTGAAGACAGATTTTAGATTTTAGAATAATATAGTGGCTAAGATCAATGTTTTAAAAAACTTACTGTATATCTATTGATGTTACTACTCATTGATTTTGTTCAATGTAGCTAGTATAACATTGAATAACACAACAATGACATAATAGAGATAATAGTAGTAAGTAGTAAAACTAAAATGTCTCGAAAAGATTAGGTCAAAGGCTTGCTAAAATTCGTATGAGATGGTCTAAGTAGCATAATGGTTAAAGTGCAGGTTTACAATCAATTCTAAGTCATCCAGAGGATGTTCAATCTTTAGTATGCACAATTGTAACATAGTATTATATAAACCAGGTGTCAGCAAACTTTTCAAGAAGGGCCAAACAGCTATGTAGGGTTATGGAGGAGGGCCAAACAGCTATGGCTGCAGTGTTATGGAGGAGAATCATATTATTAAATTTGTAAATAAATTTTCTGGGTGTTCAAAGAAAGCAAGGATTCAGTATGATATAATTGTATTTAAATATTACTTACTTTACAATAGGAATAAGAAAAAGAAATGAAATATTTAACGAAAAAATTCCTTATTTTACTGTCCAGAACAATATGGTGGATGGGGCGGACAGCATTCACAGATGTGACCCATGGGCCAGGGGTTGCTGACTCCTGATATAAACCAACACTTCTACCAAGTTATGACTGATGGACAGAAAACATTTAGGGGATTAAATAAGGGATTCATTTCAAAATTTAGTACAAGTTGATGAATTCAAAACACAAAATGATCAATGGTTGCATTGGCCAAAATGATGTGAATATAACAATCAAGATGAAAATTATAGTATGAATAATTTAAATAATAAAATAATCAATTCTTAACTAAAAAATTACAAAAATTATTCTTTGTGAAAGTATTATTTAAATAAGAATACAATATGAATTCATCATCCTATTGTTCAACAAGAGGTTTTAGTTAAACTATTAAATGTTAATATAAAACCCAAAGAAAAATGTTATTGCTTACAGCTTGCTTAAGTGAGCCAGATGCCATTTTTTCAAACCCAAGTGCAAGGACACACTCAGCAAGACCTGAAAAAAATATGCATATAAATCTAGAATATTACATTCATTATCAAATTCACCTTGAAGTTAATTTATAATTTTCCTTTTTTTTCGAAAATTTTAATAATTTGAAATTCAAACTTAATTTCATGAAAATGAATTCTGTTTTAAATAATGCTAGCAAGTAAAAATCCACTAAAAATGTAATGATCAGATTTTAATAATCATTTTAATAGTTATGTAAAAATAATTTTGTTGATTTTTCTTATAGATATATTTTCATTATTTTTAGAATCCACCTCTATATAAAAATGTAAATAATAATGTGCAGAACTTGATACCTACAGAATTTTGTAAAAATACCTGACAGATATTTTTCTTTGAATTTAGTTATTGAAAGTGTAAGTTGGGTAATAAAAAGATCTTTTTATTTGCATCTTTTTGTTTTTAAACTATTTTAAAAATTGTAATTTTGGAGATATGTCTGTTAAACATGAAAATAATAAAAAAGAATTTTAAAATGATTTTAATTGCAGAGTTTTTATAAATTAAAAAATAAAATTATAAGAAAATATTTTTTTCAAAAAACGGTGTGGTATTTAATGAAATAATTTTTAGAAATGTATTTTTTTTAACTAACAAAAAAAGTAAGAATTACAGAACTCAAAACCATTTATATAACATCCACTTTAACACTTGTATAATATTGAATTATTGAATATTGAATGGGGAATTTGTGTGGTCCAGGACAGACGAGATAATCATTTTTTTCCCAAACTTGAGTGCTCACAAGAATCACATCTGGCAATTTTCAAAGCCAGTGTCAAGATCTGTGTGATCAGACCGTATTTCCCTATTAAAATTATTCAGGCAGGTTTCATTGAAGAGTACCTTAATTCTCCCTTTTAGGATTTTCCTTTCTGTTTTCTCTTGTTTTCTAACAAGATTTTTGTTGAGGGGTCCAGAGTTCTTATATACTCCCCTAACTGTCCGAACGTTTTTGGTCTTCCTAGACCATCTTCAAAGTGCTGCTGTTGCATTTCGAGTTGTTTCTTGTATGATGTTAATGCTGTTAAATGCCGGTAGATTTATTTATTTGCTGTTTTTTCGCGCCTTATTTTAATTTTTAAATTTTTTTTATGTGTGTGAGTTTGTGTGTGAGACTCTGTGTGTGTGAAAGAGTGTGATGGTGTCTGAAAGTGTGTGTGAGAGTTAAAATATGTTTAGAATTCGGTGGCTGTTATCTATTATTTCTAATATTGATGAGGAGGGTTTCTAATATTGTTTATCTTTGGTAATTGTGGCAGACCTGTAGAATTGTGGTGTTGTTGGTTAGTAGCTGTTTATATTCTTTAGATGTGGTGTTTATTTTGCTATGGTTTTGGTCAATGCATTTGCGGATAGGGCTGGTATTGTTTTGGTGAGATTGTAGTCTTCTACCTAGTGTGGTACGGGTATGTACAATGTAGGCCGTATTATTCGAGTTGCAATCCTCGTGGTATATCAATTTCAATGCCCACTCGAGGATTCTTAGCAGCAAAAAAATCTTTAGATCAAAAGTTTAGTTCATAATCAAAGGAAATAATTTAAAAGCAAGAATAATCATCAATTTGATTTTTTTAATATTAGATATTTTAAAACAAACGATTATTTTTCATCTTTTTAAAATCTATTTAAATGTTGAAAAACTCAACTGATAAATCAAATCAGTAGCAGAATTTTAGGAGAAAAATTTATAGTATTTGTTGAGTGGCAACACTGGTTAGACAAATGAAATTACATGTACAAATTCTGTGCACAAAGTATATCTTATTTTATTTTTGAAGGGTCAACAATGATGGGACGTTGCTGTGTACATATAGCATATTTCATTTTATTTGTAAAGTGTAAACAATGGCGAGACGTTTGAAAAAGCAAGTATAAATTCTTTGCACATAAATAGTATATTTTATTTTATTTCTGGAGTGTCAATATTAGTTAGACGATTGAAATCACAAGTGCGAATTCTGTCACAGTGTCGCAGTATACTGTATTCTATTTGTGGAGTGTCAACAATAGTGAGACATTTGAAACAGCAAGCACGAATTGTGACATGCAGTACACTCTATTTAAGTTTTAGAGTGTCAACACAAAGCTGCCTAGTCTAGTTGGACATTTGAAATAACAAATACAAATTTTGGGCACATTGATAGTATATTTTGTTTTATTATTTTAGTGTCAACAATGGTTGGATATATAAGTATATAAGTATAAGTACGAATTCTGTGATAGTATATTTTATTTTATTTGTAGAGTGTCAATACTAATGGATTTCAGTGGATAGGATTACCGAAATAATTTTGGTTGCTTTGTTTACTATAATTTCAAAAGGATATTTTCATAATGAATTATTTTTGTATACAAAGTTTTACACGCAACTAGCGGTGTTACCCAGCATTGCTCGGGGCTGTTTTGATTATCCTTTCGTGTTAATTTTTTTCGTTTTAAGAAAACTGCCGGATTTTTTTTAAAGTCGAAAATTATTAGTAAGTTATTAGTAGGGCTGTGGCATTATGTTTTTATCAAAAAAATTCTTATTAGTAAGACCGTGACAATATGTTTCTATTAAAGAATATTCTTGTCACAACAAGGTTGATATGCTGGTTAAATGAACCAACCAACCAACCAACCAACCAATCAACCTACCAAATAACTCGGGCTGTGACAAGACTATTCTTTAAGAAAGGCATATTGTCACAGCCTTAGTTATTGGTAAACTGCGATTATATGGATACGCCAATGACCACTTCGGACTCCACGGGACTGAAAAGTTTGACACCTTCCCAAATATTTTTCCGGCTCAAAACTAAATAGAAATTGTTCCAAGGTTTCGAACAACCCATATACCAAATCTTAAGGCTCTAGATAAAAAATTGGCAAAGCAGTTTGCTAGAGGCCATTCCTTAGACAGACAGTCGGACAAGGTCACTCACTTTTATATAT
Organism: Xipholeptos notoides; assembly: GCA_036873565.1. Taxonomy (NCBI): domain Eukaryota; kingdom Metazoa; phylum Mollusca; class Cephalopoda; family Idiosepiidae; genus Xipholeptos; species Xipholeptos notoides. The sequence goes on along the minus strand of JAYKTE010210165.1, from coordinate 826 downwards.
ATACACATAATTTTTAACTGGGACAAGGTGGCTGGTTGTTTATATTCTTCAAGTGTGTTTATAATTTTTTAAGTTTATATCACGGACCGACTAGAATTTGATCTTGGCTAAGACACCAGAAAATTAGCTAGCGATGAAGCTGCTACACACACAAAGGCTAAGCTATCGCTCTTTTCTACTCAGTGTAAGAAAATTAAATTTCAAATAAATAATCATAAAATTTTTTAATTGGTTTTCTTTTAATCAATTTTCAAATCTTATATCTTTTAATTTTTTTTTCAATAGCAGATATACATGTATAAGACGAGGCTATTTACTTTTCTTTAAAAAGGCACGCGCGTCTCCAAACAGACGCACACCATAAGATGTCGTAGCACGTGACGTGCGTATGTCTGTGTGTGAGACCGCCCGCTTGACGACCTGACTGCCCGCCTGTGTGTATGTGAGCGCGCGTGGAAATATGGATGGAAGGATGTCCTTTACGGCGTACGGCGTTACACTTATGATTATAAATATTTATATGAATAAACACAGATGGGGACAGATTGCGTACCCATTTAATTCTGAATGGTATAAATACACACACACACACACACACACACACACATACGCGCACACGCACACACACGCACGCACACACACACGCACACGCACACACACACAAGCAAACACCCGCACAATTTTGGAAAGAAAGAAGTAAAATATTCATGAGTTTGTTGGCCTCATTTTAGAAACACACCGACACACAAAAATATACATTCAAACAAGTACTGCCGCACTCACTGCCGCAGTGTCACTGCCACACGCACACACACACACACACACA
>JAYKTE010210055.1:0-12326 GCA_036873565.1 Xipholeptos notoides | reverse complement strand
GGGAGTGTTTTCTCTCTCTCTCTCTCTCTCTCTCTCTCTCTCTCTCTCTCTCTCTATCTCTCTCTCTCTCTCTCTCTTCCTCCCTCCTTCTCTCTCTCTCTCTCTCTCTCTCTTTTAAATATCACATTTCTTCAAAGTCCATTTTATCGAGTTTATTTATTTATTTATTTTTAGCGGGACGAGCAGGTTTTTATAACGTCAATGGTTTTTTTTCATTTCGGGATCTTTTTCATTATAAAATACCTTAAGTTCATATTTTCTGTTGCCTAATCAAAGCACCACACCAAACACCACCACCTGCACCATCACCACTAAGGCATAAACCAAACCATCATCATTAACATCATAAACACCACCATCATTTTCACCATTACCATCACCACCACCACCACCCCCATCATTCATTACTACTACTGCAAAAACTATCACCATCACCACCACCACATTAAGCATCACCATCACCACCAACCACTATCATCATCACCACCACAACCATCATCTTCACAACAACTACCAGTACTACTTACAATAACCATCATCATCACCATCATCACTACTAACATCACCATCACCACCGCAACCACAATCACCATTACCACCACCCACTATTACTACCCATTAACCATCACGATCACTACCATCACCATAACCACTAACACCATACATACCATCACCACTTCCATCGCTCCACACCACCACTATCATCATCATTATCATCATCACTAACACTACTCACCACCACCTTCACCGCCACACAGATCTCGGCCCCCAAAAAATGATTGGTTAAAACTGGTAACTGGCCCTTTGAATGAATTTCGTCTTGTTCTTTTTTTCTATTCCTGATGAATGTATTTTAGTAATTTGAAACTCTTTCTTTCTCTCTTTCTTTCTTTCATTCATTCTGCCCTTTTCATTCATTTATTTGTTCTTTCACACATTCAATTTTTCTTTCAACCGTTCTTTTTTCCATTTGGTTCTTTCATTCTTTGATTTGTTCTTTCTTTCCTTTCATTCGTTCTTTCATTCGTTCCTTCTTTCTTTCTTTCCTTTGTTATCTAATTTCTCTTTTATCAGTTTTTTTTTCATTCATTCTTTCTTTCTTTGGTTCGTTTTTTCGTTTATTCGTTCTTTCATTCTTTCGCACATTCTTTCTTTCTTTCCATTCTACTTTTTCATTCTTCCTTTCATTTCTTTGTTCTTTCATTCATTCAATTTTTCTTTCACACGTTCTTTCTATCCGTTCTGTCTTTCTTTGATTCGTTCATTCGTTCTTTCATTCGCTCCTTATTTCTTTCTATAGTTCTTTCTTTATTTATTTCGTTCATTCATTCTGCCTTTTTATTCTTTATTTGATTCCTTTGTTCTTTTATTCATTCAATTTTTCTTTCATCCATTCTTTTTTCCATTCATTCTTTTTTTTCTATCGTTTATTCTTTCCTTCTTCCTTGCATTCACTCATTCCGTCTTTTTCATTCTTTCTTTTATTCATTTGTTCTTTCATTCATTCAATTTTCCTTTCATTCGTTTTTTTTCCAAACTCTTTCTTTTATATACTTGTTTTTTTCTTTCATATATTTTTATGTTTTTTTTTTCATTCATTTGTTCTACCATTTGTTCTTTCTTTCATTCGTTCTTATTTTCTTTTTCATTTTTTATTTCTTTTTTATTTGATTTCTTCTGTTCTTATTCTTTCTTTCATTCATACTTTCGTTTTTTCGTTCGTTCTTTTTTATTCGTTCCTACTTTCTTTCTTTTATTTCATTCATAATTTCTTTAATTTGGCTTTTCTTTCTTTCATTCATTCTCCCTTACTTTCGTTCGTCCTTTCTTTCATTCCTTCCAATATTTGATATTCATCAAGGATAATTTATTTTGATGGACATTGTTTTTGTACCAATATCTATCTATCTATCTATCTATCTATCTATCTATCTATCTATCTATGTTAGTCTATTCCTATCTATCTATCTAACTATCTATCTATATACCTGTTTGGTTTGTCTGTCTGTCTATGTATGTATATCTATGTATTGATCCATATCGATCAATCGATCTAACTCTCTATCTGTTTGTCTGTATATCTATCTTAGACTGTTCATATCACCTATCTATCCAGCTATCTATCTATCCATCTGCCCATCTATCGATCTATTTCTCTATAATATAGATATAGAGTCTATATCTATCAATCCATCATCTATCTATCTGTCTGTCTGTCTTTCGGTCTCTTCCTGTGTCGTCAGTCAGTCAGTCTGTGTCGTGTGTCTGTCTGTCTGTATGTCTCTTCTTCAATTCAGCTGTTTATCCATTCATCTATCCAGCTATTCCCCCCTCCCTTCCTGCTGCCTGCTTGCTTGGCTGTCAGTCTATCCTTTCTCTCTACTATTCAACCTGCTTATCTAATAAGTTATCAATCTGTCTATCTTTATATCTATAGAAAATATTATAAAGACAATGATGGATATTATCTTTATCAATAAGTATATGCAGAAATAATAATTATTAATATTTCTATTTTACTAATATATTTATAGTAGATAAGCATAGACATGGAGTCAATGGCCTTCGGTGACATTATATATAAACCTGAAAATACATACACATACATATGTTTATTTACAAAAGTTTATATATATTTATATATAAATTAATAAATTAATATATATATTCATTATATAAATTCATATATATATATATATGCATACATACATATATGTGTGTGCGTGCATGCGTGTGTGTGTGTGTGTGTGTAGCCTGTGCATTGCTCAGACCCAAAAACTTTTGATCTAATGAACAGAACACACAGGTGAAAAATTCACAGTCCTCAAAGGCAGTTACGTTGAATCTGTGTCTGCACTTATTTACTGCACATGCTCTATCGTACACAGTTATTGAGCCTTTGTTAGGGTAGGCATCTAGGAGAAGGAAAACTCCAAAGCAAAAACTTGAGGTCTGTTGTTCATGTAGTCTGTGGTAAACATTTGCACTCACTGTGTGCTATCAGCAGTTCCAAGAAGTATGGATGCTGCTACATTATCCTTCACCACTGTAAACAAATCTTTGTGTGGCAGTATGAGAGCCATACTTGGTTTAATGACACACATTGTCAAAAATCAACAGAAAATCCATATATATATATATATATATATATATATATATATATGAATGAATAAGAAAAGAGTCCCATTCCATGGCAGATATGATATGGGCAAAACTTCAAACTTCTGTTGGTATATATAGCTTCCCATCTTCTTCCTTTATGTAGGGTCTTTTGTGCTGTCATATTAGGATTCTTAATTCTAAGGCCTGTTGGTGTATATATATCTTCTCATTTTCTTCATTTATCTCAGTTCTTTTCGGCCCAAAAATGATTGTTCTTGTTATTAAATGACCAAAATGGCCAATATGCCATAAAATCCAGCTAACCAATATATTCTATCTTGTTAAATATTCTTTTTAAAAATGACAAAACCTCTATAATATATGCTTTATTGATTATCCCTGGCTCAAATTCTCAGATATGGATTTTTGCTTTGATTGAATTTTAGATTCATGCTCATACAATGGTGAACATTAAAGAATTGCATCTATAAATAATTTTTTATGCTACTCAGTTTACTATATCATGTAAGTCTTTTTCATTCCTTAAAATTTTTCATATGGATAGCAGCGAAGGTGGAGGGCTCTCAAATATATTATACAAGTTCAAATCCCAGTCAAAACCATTACATTTACTTTTAGCTGCCTTGAATAAAGCTTGTTAACTCGGAAGTGTAACTCATCTGCTTTGAAATATAACACTGATTTTAGAAACCCGGGTAGATGAGACACGTCAACTCAATGAGAGTAACTCATCTATGTGAAGGGCAACACTGATTCCCAAATGGGCCTATCTTGTTTTGGTGCTTGACCAAATATCTATCATATTGGCCAGGGATTGTAGCAAGACATGTAGCCAGATGATAGCATGCCTATTATGGCAGCCTTCAATTTAATACAAAATGGCTCAAATATTCCATTTTCAAACAAGCCGTCTAGAAGCAATTTGCTCTGTTTCTTTTTTAATAATACCATTTTTGTAGAATCTGTGGCAGAGCATGCCTATCTAGAACAGATTTATCAGGCACAAAGCTGCTAATGAGAGCTAGAAAAGAGGCTAGAGAATTAGACCAATGTATTAATTCAAGGATTTACCTCCTTGGTTAAGCTCCAACCCAAGTTAGGCACAAGGCCATTTTTACATGCTCATTATATCCCTATGCTTTTTTATAATCAGTGTTGCCCTTCCCTTAGATAAGTTACTCTCATTGAGTTAATTAGTCTCATCCACCCAGGTTTGTGGAAGCAGTGTTATCATTACACCTAGATGAGCTACCAAGTTAACAAGCCTCATTTGCCTGAAAAAGCTGAAAAATAGATAATTCAAGGTATCATTCTCAAGATGTGTTGATTGTATGACTGTGAAGCCTCATTAGAACAGATACATTGTATTGAATGTCTCTTCTCATAAACCAGAAGCAAGTATATATATACTTGATGGACTCTCCCATCAATTTCGACATTTGAGTGTCATCAAACCAAGTATGGTTATTAAGCTGCCACACAAAGATTTGTTTTCAGTAGTGAAGGCTTGTGTGACACCATCTACACTTCTTGGAACTTCTGATAACACACAGTCGTTGCAAAGGTTTGCCACATACTAAATGAACAATAGACCATAGGTTTCTACATCAGTTTTTCTTTCTCCTAGATGCCTGTCCTAACATAGACTAAAGGTGCATCTATCCATGTTGTTTAACCTCATCCCCAGGCACTAATCTGGGTATTTCCATTTCCTGTCATATATACATTCACACACGTGTGTATATATATATATATTAGCAGCATAGCCTGGTGTTGTTCGTGCCACTCAAGTTTTTAGGTTTTACCAAAAACAAGAAAAACAGCTCACCATTTTCGATTGAGCACTCAAAATTTGCACTGAAATAATTTCTATTTAACATGCAAACTGTCAGAAGAAAAACAGATTCGAAAGTGAGCAAAATCAATTGAAATATTTCAATCAAGGAAGCATTCAACAAAGATTCAACCATAACTTCCAAACCATGCTGTGCATCTTCACAATCGGCCACTCATATTAATCACCATTGTTTTTTACAAGCGTGTGTGAATTTTCAAGATGATTCAAAGTCATTTAGGTGCCTTTTTGGCTGAAAAAGTGTGAAAAATTGGACTGTGCATGGTGAAAGGCACAAAGACAAATATGCATGCGTCGACCTGGTTTGAATATTGATCTATGCCCGTAGAAAATTTGCATGGCATAGCTTAAAAAATCTGGGTGTACATAGTGAACAAAAATCTGTCACAGACAGACAGACAGATAGATTGCCTTTTATATAATAAATATATATGTAAACTTATATATATAAATCAAACTTTGTGTGTCTGTATGTGTGTGTGTGTCTGAGTGTGAGTTTGTTCTTGATGGATCCGAAACAGCTGATCTGATTTTCTTGAAAATTCACACAGTTATACATTATGTGTCTGAGAGTGTTCTTAGATAGATGTTGTTTTGGAATACCCCTGATAAGTATTGAAAATCAATAATCAAAAACTCAGCTTCTAGAAGAGTGCCGCTACGATTAAGAGTGAAACCATAAAATATGAACACATAATTGTATCATGGGCCAGTCATTAGAGTTAGTTTTGTACAACCTGTTCCGCAGATTCCGAATATTGTTTTAATTTTTTTGGCATGGAAGAATTCAATGATGCATATCAGCTTCTGACACATGTCTATGATAGTGTTTGCTTTCTTCTAGTCTCATGCCATTAATATCTGCAACAAAGTGATGAAACTTACAGGTCATGAATGCATAAGTTCAGTCAACACAACAATGAAACTTCCAATCCCCTCTGATCCATTCTTATTCCCTTGGTTGCCATGGCTTCAATTTGTTTATCTTTGAAGGTCTCTTGTTTACAACACCGAGTGTTTTTTAACTTTAGCTCCAAGATATGCTATTCTGGATGTGGATTTGCTATTCTGCCTGCTTTGTCACTCCTCCATTACTGTTGGACAAGCTAGCATGTGGTTCTTTACTGTGAAGTACCTGCTACTCTGTACAGCGTACATGTGGAAGGTGGGGCCATCTTTGTTGTTGACAAAATGGTTGTAATTTTAGGATATTATAAAGTGAAACATTTTTTATGATAAATAAAAAACTTAATCCAAATGGTAACAAATCGAATGAAAATGTTATCAGCAGCAGTAATTCAAGCAAAGATTTGGAATAATAATAATAATAATAATAATAATAATAATAATAACAGTACAATCGTTGACTGGAGTGGTATGGAACCTACTGGAAATCAGAGGAGACTTGTTGTCACTCTGACCCAGTAAAACCCACTGGTTGCCGGGTGCGCAAGTACCTGGTGATTGATGAATTTCACACAAATAGAGTTATGTTCTTCCAGTACAGAAATCTGGCAATAACTTAAAATCTTGGGTTCCTCTTGTGGATTATATAGTACAATTTGCATATTCTCTCATTTGATTGGTCCATTTTATACACCATTCAGTATAAATAGATTTCCAAAATGTTATCAGTCATACAGTATTAGTATTAGACCAAAAATATTGCAAAATCACCACGTTTCAACCAACTCATCCTCTGGAATTCTTCAGGTTGATTAACCGCAACTGTATAGGAATGCTGAATCTTGTAACAGTATCACCAGTTATTATTGCCTTCTATAGTTGTCTCAACATGCTTTGGCCAAACTAATCCTTTGGCCTTCTTTCAGTGTATCAACCACGGCCAAATAGGAATGTTGAGCCTTGTTACCGTATCTCCAGTAATTACTGCCTTCTGTAGTTTTCGTCACACCATGCTTCGGCCAACTCATACTCTGGCCTTCTTCAGATGATTAATTGTGATTGAATAGAAATGTTGAGTCTTGTAACTGTATCCCTAGTAATTACTGCCTTCCATAGTTATAGTCTGACCACGTTTTGGCCAACTAATCCTCTGGCCTGCTTGGGTAGAATTGAAACTATCTTCAAAATTGGAATTGTAGAATCTCAACGCCCTTATCTTACAATTTGTGTTCTTAAAATTTCTAAATCCAAAACCCCTCCACATACCTTTGCAATTTAATGGAAAATAAGCTATTGAATTTAATTATGATAATATTAAATATTCATGGTCATTATATAATGAGATATAATGTTACATAATGAAAGCCCAAAACAATTAACAATATGGTTCCATTTTGCCCAAACACATTCAACAGACGCAACCGTGACTCTAAGATGAGATCCTTATTATTGATATTCGGTATATTTTGGAATAAAAAGCAACCCCCATGGATAAGTCAACACCAAAACCTGAGTAAATATTTATAAATTTACTTTATCTGAACGAACCTTTAAAATACGCAACCCATTTAAATACCAATGCTTTTTAGATGTTTAAATTTACCATATATTTCAGTGAATTTCATCAAATAAAGCATCCACCCAATCTAAGTAAATCTTTATTAGGTTGGCAAATAACTGAAGTATAAGTTGACCTTTAATATATGCAACAAATCTAAATACAAATACTTTTTATTTTAATCAATTTTAAAAAGAAATTGAGAATAAAGATTTGGTGTTATTCTAAATGTTCTTACCTAACACTTCTTTAATAAAAAAATAAGGTCAGTATGAACAACAATGCACCTCTAAAGTGCTTCATTCTGTAACTTAATGATCAGCTGATCAGCGATTTTACAAATGGCAGCATAGTGTTTACATTGTTAATTCTTTTCTCTTGTATCAATAGCATTTTATTGAGCAATATTTAGGAGATGATACTTCTATTACATTAATAATGTTGCATTTAAATATATTATTTTAAAATATATGTATTTACATTAGTAGCTACCACACTGAGACTGTCATTGGTTTTATTCAAGGGTTACTTAGACCTAGTTACCTGTACCAATATACCACAAGAAATAAAAGTTTGCTTTTTGTTACTGTTATATAAGATAACCCCTGGTTAACCCTTTGGGGACAATTTAGAGGTGGGGGCTAAAAGGCTAATTTAAACATTGAAATATATGATATATACTTGGTCGAGTACCAAACCAAGTTATGCACAAGACCGGTTTTGTATGCTCATTACATTGCTGGACTTTTTTAAATCAGTGTTGTCCTTGATCTAGATGAGTTACTCTCTTTGAGTTGAGGGGTCTGATCTACCAAGGTTTTTGAAACCAGTGTTGTCCTTATATCTAGATAAGTTTTTCACCTGAGTTAAAAAGTCCCATCTGCCCTGAGGCAGCTGAAAGTGAATGTAATAGTTTTAACTGGGATTTTGAACTCATATAATACAATTTCAGAATTCAAGCTTTTACCTCTCTTCCACCTTTGTTGCCTAAAAACTGAAATATATGGTTATTATTGTATACAGATCTAAGTGTAAGCAAAGATGCTTAATGTAACTTCCAGGGAGTGCCACCAGGCGTTGGAAGACTGTTGGGATAGCTTAGCAGATGCTATGGCGAGAACCTAAGTAGATGCAGTGCCATATAGACACTAAATGAAATATATGGTTATTATTGTATACAGGTCTAAGTGTAAGCAAAGATGCTTAATGTAACTTCCAGGGAGTGCCACTAGGCGTTGGCAGACTGTTGGGATAGCTTAGCAGATGCTATGGTGAGAACCTAAGTAGATGCAGTGCCATATAGACACGAAATGGAATGGACTAAATGAAAAATGTCAGAATTCACTACAAGACTTGTTTTTATTCTGATTCCATAGAAGGGGAAGTCGATTTGGGCCAATCGGTAGGCAGTCGGACCTCGGAATCGTAGTGTGCGAGTTTGAATCCCAGTTGCTCCGTTTGCGCTCATATTCGTACTAATACTGTTGGGAAAGTTATGAATCCCCTCATTCCCTCCAGCTATGCGTCAAATAGTGTAATTTGTGTCATTAAAAAAAACTGTGTGTACAAAAACTAATATTTACCAAAAATTATTTTTCTCAGCATTAAATGACATAAAATGGTTGATATGCCATAAAAACACAAACAAACAAACAAACAAGATTCCATAGAAAGTCATTGTCCGCTAACTCTGTGACTCTAAAAGATAATCTGCATTAGTAAGATAATCCAATTTTTAATCTTCAAAACTCATAATCAAAATTCTTATGTAAATTTTTTTTTGAATATAATACACAAAGTTTTCAAATTACAGAAGCCCCAAATCAGCACTCATTACCATTAATACATCCTAATAAAAGTAACCCAGTATTAGTATGACACAAGGCTACTAATAGTCAGTATACAGTTTCAAATATCAGATATGGTCTAGTCATGAGTTCCAAATAAGAACAGAGGGACTGTCTAGAAGTTCCATATTTATTAATCTTATAATATACACTTCCGGTCAAAAGTAAAACTACATTTTAAACAGAAATAGAATATTAAAAAACATTTATCCATTCAATTTAATAACAAAAAATATATTCAATTTAGTTTTCTTTTACTAAATAATGATTAACACTTTGTTTTTTATTTTCTACTAAATTTTCAAATGCAGCTTAAACTTTTAAAAAATTATTTTGACTGGTACTGTGTGTGTGTATATATCTATATATATCAATCTATCTCTCAATATATATATATCTATATATATATATATATATAAATATATACACACATATATATATATACACACACACACACACACACACAGACACACACACACACACACACACATATGAAATAAGTGTATGTATGCAGAATTTTTTCATTCAAACAGATTTGATTACAAAGAACAGTTTTCTTCCATCTACTTTTTTCTTTCTTTTTTTAACAATTTTTCTTCCAGACACTTATCAGGAAATGGGAAAAAATAAAGAAAAAATTGTATACAGGAGATCTCTGTTCTTTTTAATCAAAGATTTATATGCAGAGAAAATTTTGTCCATATTTATACTTAAGATGCTTAATATTAGTGATAGAGCATGTGCAGTAGATAAGCGTAGACACAATATTGTTACCGCTGGGTAAGAGTAAGAAAAGAAATGTTAGTCGTAAACCAAATAAAATTTAAATTCCAAGTTCATTCCTGGCAGTTTAGATATTATTGTCCTACAATGTATATATAGAATATATATATATGATGCAAAATGGCATCATATGAACATTTGAGAAAGGAAAAACATTATTGTCATTATTTATTTTACTTTGCTTTTATCAAACACACAAATATGTCAGACCATTTTGTCACTACTCTGTATATTTACCGAGTGAAATCATTTAATATGAACTGTTATATTTCTTCTTCAATGAATACCATTGTGCTTTCACAAGAACAAATCTTTATTTCTAAAACCAATAAAGGAATTGTCAGAATGGTATTTCAAGACTATTATTGATCTGAGTTCTTCCAGCTGGTTGAACAGAATGCAAGGTATGCTAATTAATAATGAAATAATAACAATAACAACAATAATAATAATGACTATCATTTTTTTTAAAACAATTATTGAATCAGCGGAATATTCTTTGATGGAAAGAATTCATGCTATTTACAGGTCTTTGACTGTTGTGCCCTCTTCATTATTACAATAAAATTAACTCTTTGCAGACTTCTTCAGGTGCTAGCAGCAGATTTAGAAAAAAATTAATTCCATTTTTGAAAGTCAACAAATATTTATTCCATTACCAATTTTTTAACAGGAGGGGGAGGATATATCATTTCATTTTAAGTATATTTTAATCCTAATATCTAAATAGAACCGATTTTTCTTATTAAATGATTTGGACTTCTATTCTCATCTTTATTGATATATTCATAATGGATATTGCTTGTGTGAATTTATAAGATAAGTTTTGATTATTTTCATTGATTAATCTATTTGGATTTTTATTCTCATCTTTATTGTTATATTCGCAAAGGATATTGCTTGTGTGAATTTATAAGTTTTGATAATTTTCATTATTCAAATTATTTGGAATTTTATTCGCATCTTGAAATTTTTTACTGTAATATATGCAACTGTTTATATATGTGAGTGTTCATTTGTGCATCTCTTTATGTATGTTTATGAGTCTGTGCACGTTTGTGTATGTGCACTTACAACAATTCATTTTTTGTGTGAGATATATGAGGGAATATATGTGTGTGAGTGTATGTGTGAAATTGTACATATGCAAGAATGGAGTTTTTATGTGATGTATATTCTAGTATAGATGTGCATGTGAGTATGTGTGTGTGTGTGTGTGTGTGTGTGTATTTGCACATGCCATAATTTATGTGTGATATATATTTTAGTAAACATGTGTGTATATGTGTGTATACACATTTGTATGTGTGTGCACATTCAAGAATAAATTTTCTGTGTAATGTATATTTGCTTATATTTATGCATGCATGATATATACTTAGTCGGACACCAAACCAAGATAGGCAGAATACCAGTTTTACAAGCTCATTACATTTTTTGAAATCCCTGTTATCGTTCTAGATGAGTTACTCCTATTAAGTTGATGGGTATCACTGGGTATCACTTTCTAATTGGTTTTGAACTGGAAAAATAGCTGCTAGCTAAGGGGTCAAATTTTGGAATTTAAAAAAAACACAAATCAAAATGAATATAAAAGCTAGCATCAAATCCTTTAGACCATCAAAATTTGCATAGAGCAATGATTCAGTCTACCAAAATTTGAAAATGTACAGTACTGCTTTCCTATATAATAGGCTTCCTTAATTACCTTAGTTGCAAGTCACTGGCACCCAGGCAAGACCGGCAATACTTCTAGTATGATATATATTTAATATAGAAAAAGAACACATTTTTTTTACATTTGAGGATATTTCTTTCTTTTGTCATAACCGTTTAGGATAATTTTCCACCTGATTTTCTGGTCTCTATAGTAACTCGGCAGCCTTTGTCTCTTTGTTGATGATAAGTACAAAAATCTTAACCCCAGTGTTTGCACATTATTTAGTACAAGAGAAAAGAAGGGTAAATGAATGAAGGAAAAGAAAAAGAGTGGGGCAATGAGAAAGGGTAAAGGAAAAATGAAGTTTCATCTAGGAAAATAGATAGATAGATAGATAGATAAAACAAATAGATAAATAGGTGGATAGATAAATAGATAGATGGATGGATAAAATGAATAGATAGATAGGTGGATGGATAAATATAAAGACTGATAGATAGATAGATAGACAAATAGATAGATAGATATAAAGACTGATAGATAGATAGATATAAAGATTGAAGATAGATATAGATAAATAGAGAATTAAATAGA
>JAYKTE010209944.1:0-12327 GCA_036873565.1 Xipholeptos notoides | reverse complement strand
CCTCTACCTAGATGAATTACTCTCCAGAGTTAACGAGACTCATCTGCCCGAGACAGCTGAAAGGGATGTAGTGGTGTTTGACTGGGATTTGAACTCGTGTAATATGATTCCAGAGACCAAGCTTTTTCCACAACTCCAACTTATATATATGAATTACTTTGTGTGTGCCAGTCACTACCAAACTAATTTGGTAAATTTTGGTCTGGAGACTTGAAATGGTACTTATGAGATATACAGATCTGTGAAACAAATTCGAGTTTGTTTTGAACCGGAAAAAACTGATATGGAATCAAATTTAAGAAATTGGATCGTGACGGGCCTGTAGCGTCCGTTTATGTGATCTACGTTAGTCATTAGGGTATTATAACTGTAGTTTACTAAAATCCTTTTTGGCTTTCAGAAAATTAATTAATTTTCATCGAAAATCTTCGAATTATAAAAAAAACGGATGAGGGCAAAAGTTACATCAAAGTAACCCCCTACAAGGCTCGGCAATACTTCTAGTATATATATAATTTCTTATTCATAATGTAAACAAAATGCAACCCAATAAACAAGCAGAATATATATATATATATATATATATATATAATGTTATTTATTTATTTATTTACTTTTATGCACGTTCGCATAGGAACGACCTGGAAAGACCCTGGGTTGTCGCCATATTCATATTTCTTTTTTTTACCTAAATTGATTTTACTCAAATTAGTTTACATCCCTCCTTTTTAAATATTCTTTTTACTCCATTTCCATTATGCCTTTATATTCCCTCAAACTTTGTGTTTACTCATCCATAATAACATTTTGCGCGTCAGAAAACCTTATTTGAATATATATATAAATATATATAAATAAGTATTTATAGATCGATTGGGCATTAATTGCTGCATCTCAAAAGTCTAGGACCTTTTTTAAGGACAAAGACATAAAAGAATTTTCAATAATTGTGCAAAATGAAAGCTTTTAAAATTTATTCAAAAAACAGAAAAAGTTAAGTGAAAAAGAAAACAAAAGAAAAAGACCCAAAAATAAACAAAAAAGGATTTATGAACTTATCAAAAAGTTTAACTTTTAATTTCACTTATATGATATAGTGATAATTAAAAAAAAACAAAAAAAAACGGAATGCATTAGATTCAGCAAAAAACTAAAATTATTCTTAGTATGAAACTCCAATTAGAAAAAAGTCATTTTTTCCCTTAGCATAAAACTAATCTAATCTTTGTTTATTACAACCACGTATACGATGATTTTTGTCTATTTGTCGACTACACAATTCGGGTCTGTTCACAATTTTGGTATTTTTATTTTATATTGGGTACAATTAGTGATAAAATTGCGCGATACCTAACTTGACAGTTTTTGTCTAAAGACTTGCATTTTGATTTGTGGGCGTTTTGACTGTGAAACAAATTCGATTTTGTTTTGAGCTGGAAATATAGCTTTTAAGGAGTTAAACAATTGAATTGTAGTGTCAACCGTGTGTTGGCTACAGTTGTGTTTGGGTGTCAATATTACATCAGTTTACTAAAATAATTTCCAAAAATTCAGTATTCTCAGAAAGAAAGAGATCCTGGAATAACAAAAAAATATAGATCAAAATGATTACAAAGGGAGTATCAACGCAATCCCGGAGCAAGGCCGGGCCATCATTCTAGTTAATTTATTGCTAAAGCCATGATGAATGAGCTGTAATAAAGTATATTGTAGTAAAAAGGTACAAGAAATAAATGATAGCTAAGATAATCCTTCTATCAATTCACACAATCATGACACCTCACATATGCTCCGTGAAGGTTCATTCGAGACTGTGCAAAGCAGAACCTTACCGGTATGTGTTACGTGAGGACGAGTCTATCCGTAGAGTTGGCGCACAAACACTTTTAAAAACCTAATTGAAAACTAAGTAATCTGCACAAAAAGCATGATCGATAATCGTAACTATGGAATATGAGATGTTTTTTCTTTTTCTTTTTGATTTTTAATTTTAAGTTTTATTTTTCTTCCTTTATCTTCTACTTTTACATTTTTTTTCTTTTTCTTTACTACTTACCTTTTTTGGTTTTTATACTTTCTTCTTTCATTTGCTTTGTTGTTTATTATTTTTCTTTTTTCTTTTTCCTTCAATCTCTTTTTTACTTTTTCTTTCCTCTTTCTGTTTTTTTTTCTTTTTTTTCTTCTTACTTTTCTTTTCTCTTTTATTTTTCCTTTTTCTTTTCTTTTTCTTTTTTCTATGATAAAGTAAGAAAAAATGCACAAGCGAAGACAGAGTTTATTTTATTGTCGAATGATTTTTTAAATATTTTTTTAATTCAGTCAAAAAATAATTTTTGTTTAAAATTTACATATCCAACTAATTATCAAAATCAAAAAGTAGATTTTTCTTAGAACGAGCTAAAACTAAGTCCTATTCTTCAATATATAAAAGTTTGGAAAACAACAATCATTGACGCTCAGTTGCAATCATATTTAATAGTTGAACAGATCTTTAAAAAACATCGGATAATGTTAATCTAAAGAACTAACAATATAAAGAAATACAAATTTTAAAATTAAATTGAAATCAATAAATGGAAGTAAAATCAAATGATTAAAAGAAAATATTAGAAAATAAAAATGTAAATCATTACAACGCAGGAATTAAAAATTAATTACAATTTAGAAAAATTGAAATATTGTTGTGCAGTCAAAAGAACATTCGTTCAATTTCCCTTAGTTTAAAAATAACATATTTTGATATCAAGAATGTGCAAGAGAATGTCTACTAGAGGCAGTTGCGCTTTAGAATCGTAATATAAGAGTTCGAATCCTCGTGGCTCCGTCACATACACCCTCTAACTATAGATTAAATAGAGAATCTAATGTTATTAATAGAAACTGTGTTGCCGAATTTTTATGAGGGCCTATTTCAATCTGAATAGACTCTACAATTCTCTATATTCACCAACAAACTCAGGAGTAGATATCGCGTTACAAGGTGAGACGACAGACTGTCTAACCTTGTAGTAGGAATTACCAATAAACCTTACCTATGTTCAAATATATTCTACCTGTCTAAACCCGTTTTCCAGTCTTTCTTAGTGATCCTTTCTTAGGGCCACAATACAAATGAATGTTTATAAAGAACGATTGCTGTCTGCGTTAAATGAATGAAAAAAATGATATGCCCTAAACAAAAAATCAATATGCGACTTGCATATCAGTAAATGTTGTATTGGAACAAACAAAACTATTTCTAAATAGAAATTGAGAAATGAGACATTATGTATGATATATAATAAGTCTAGCATGAATCCAAGTTAGGCTGAAGGCCAGGTTTTACGTGGTCATCATATTCACGGGATTTATGTAATCAGTGTTGTCCTTCAACTAGATAAGTTAATCTTATTAAGCTGACAGACCTCATCTATCCGTGTTTTTGGAATCAGTTATATTTTTACACCAAGACGAGCCTGCTGAAAATGAATGCCGTGGTTTTGACCGGGATTTTAACTCCTATAATACGATTCTAGGGATGCATTATGTATATGGCTGGCTTGTCTTTAGTAAAAAAACAATAAAAAAGCACCCAGAGAAACTTTTTATATAAATTAGAGAAGAAAACTTTTTAAATTATTAAATCATTTTGAAAAATGTCTGATTCTAGCATTGAGTACCTTTACAAAAGAAAAACGTATATGTTTCCTGGGTCTAGAGGTCTTTAGACTCTACATTTTTCATTCTGTGACATATACTTAAAATGAAAAAGCAAACAAAAGCCAATACTCCACATAACATCATATTATTTTTCTCCAAAGGCAGATGCTGCACATTTCTGATAATTTAATTTTAAGAACACAATTTTTAATAAAATCAACATTCATTTCATAACAGTCAATATTGTGGCAGTAAATAAAAAGCTGAATTGTAATTGAAAAGATTTTGGGACGAAGCTAGGCAAAATTGTAGCATCCACTTTGTGGATTAAGATTAAAATAACGAATTAATTAATGAAAATTGAAAGTGATTTTTCTTGTGACAAGATGGCCTAATATTACAGAATTATTGTTAGAAGTTATATATTTTTAATTTTAATTTTTACTTATTTACACAGCCCAAAAACCTGCCTTTCTTTTCTTTCTGTTTTTCTTTTTTGAAGGGGGATGTACCAATTTGCCACTTTTGGTAAAAATATATTCTTAGAATACGATTTGATTTCAAGAAAAAATATTGGATTTAAATTTTGTTTGCTTTAATTTAATTTATTTCTTTTTAGATTTTAGATTTTAATTCATATGAAAGAAAATATCTTAATGGATTGAAGTTCTGTTTGTTTTAATTCAATACATTTCTTTTTTAATTTTAAAATTCAGTTTGTATGAAAGAGATATACTTAAAAAAAATAAAAAAAGAAAAACGTATAAAAAAACAAAAAAAGCAAAGGCAAATAAATTAACACAAAAGAAAAACTGAAACAAAAAACAAAAAGTATGTATTTCGTAAAAGGGAAAAAAAATAAAAATAAAACAAAAACAAAAAAGTTTAAAAAGATAAGAAAAAATATAAATGGGATTACATTTTTTATTTCATCTGTCGACAAAAAAATGAGAATGAAAAATAAGATTCAATTTCAATGGAGTTTATTAATGTAATCGAAAGAAAATAAAGTCACAAATAAAAGATATCTTGAGAAACGAATTGATTTGATTGTTTTTTTTAACTGTTTTTTATCACAAATATTACCACCACCAAGAGCAACGACAACAAAAGTAACAGTAACATCATCACCATTCACCATCAATCACACAGGTAAAAACACCATTACCACCACAACTATCATCATCATCATAATCCCCACTATCTTCATAATCATCAACAATACCACTGCACAGCACGACTATTAACAACGCCATCACCACCATCATAAAAACCACCACTTCAATCATCACCATCATCCTCCTCCTCATCATCATCAATCCAACTATCAGCACTACAACACCCACACCCAGCACAATCATTATCTTCTCCCTTCTCCTTCTCATCATCATTATTTGCAGAAGCGTCAGAATCGACACTGACGCAACAAATATCATGTGGAACGTGAGCGTAATAAAGATCATAACGATAATAATGAGGATAATGAAGACAGTTGTCAAAAATAATGATGATGATAATGATGATTATGTTGATGATAATAATTGTGATTATTATTATTAATACGTTTGTTATTATTATTAATATTATGATTATGATGATTTTTGAAGATTATGATGATTTTGATGATAATTCTGATTATGATGATTATAATGACGATGATCATCATGATGATTTTTATGATTATGATTGTTACGAGGAATATGAGGATTGTGATACAAAATTATTATGATCATTATGAGGATACTGATGAGTATGAGGATAATTGTTATGATGACTATGATGATTATAATGGTTATGGTGATTATGATAATTATGAGGATTATGATGATTTTGATGATAAGGATGGTTATGATGATTCTGATATTAATGATGGTGATGATTATGATGATTATGGTGGTTATGACGAAATTGATGATTTTGATTATTGTGGAGATTATGATGACGATGATGATCTTTATGATGTTTATGATGGTTATGATGATATTATTCATAGTGCATGCATGTGATTGACTGTATTTTGCAACGATTGCTAGTCTGTCTCCAACACTGAAGAGGTCATTTGGAATATATTCTGGAGAGACCATGGTCATGGGATTTTCATTCATAAATAAATTTGACGACTCACTATTGTTATGTTGAAACAATCTTTTGAATGACAGTTAATTCTAAACAATTTTTCGTCCTTTTAGCTTAGTGGCCATTTAATGACGAAAAACCACTGTTTCTTCTTGATTATTTCATTACACATGTTGGATTAATTTATATCTCTTTCTTTTTTATTATAAAATATTTTTTCATTTTGATAATACCCCAAATTAAGATTACATTTGTTTAAAATATAAATAGTTGCCCGACATCCCACATAATTCCACCCTGACGTGCCGTTTGTTTTCAATCAGAAGAAACCATAGAAAGATATTCAAACAAAAGTAAAAGAGAAATAAAGAAAAGAAAGAA
Source organism: Xipholeptos notoides (assembly GCA_036873565.1). NCBI lineage: Eukaryota > Metazoa > Mollusca > Cephalopoda > Idiosepiidae > Xipholeptos > Xipholeptos notoides. The sequence continues at coordinate 6,231 of JAYKTE010209944.1, read as the reverse complement.
TGAAAAACAAACGAATGATTTGAATATATAAAAAAGAAAAAAACAAAAAGATTAAAAATACAAAAAAGATTGAATGAATTAAAGTTAGAAATACTGAAAAAATAAGAAAGAAAAAAGAAAGACATAAAGGAAACCAAAGAGAGCAAAAATCTTTCTTTGAGAAGATGTATTTGATTTACGACACGATCTTCATAAAACGCAACTTTTGTTTCAAGCCTCGCAACAAAAATTTGGGGCGTGATTTTTGCCTGAATATTAAAACATTGTCCAGAAAAGCAAAATCAACTCCTTAAAATTTTTTTCTCTTTTATCTGTAAAAAACAGAAAACGGTGACGTAAAACTTGGGCATTTGAATAATTTTTTTTAATGAATTCGTGTTTCGGTAAAAACGAGACTCAAACGATCATTTAATGGGAAAAAACAAACAATGCAGAAGAAAAAGAGGGGATGGAGAGAGGAGCAAATTATTGAGTCAAATGGGACTTGATCAATTTTCGGATAGAAGAAAATGTTTTCAACCTGAATTGGACTAAGATATCGGAAGGAACAAGAGGTGGGAAACGGGGAAGAAGAAGAAAATCATTGGATCATACTATGTACTTAGCTGATAAAGAAGAGAGACAGGTAAAGGGAGAAAGGGAAAAGAAATAGAGAGACAGATATATGGTTAGAAGTGGCTGAGAAAAGAAAAAGAAAAAGAAGAATAAAAGAGAGAAAGACTGAAAGGCTCAAAATTAGGGGGAAAGAGAATGATACATATAGATATAAATACATTCTTACTCTTTTTTCCAAATTTAGAAAAATCTTAGTTGATAATACCACAATTAAAGAACAAACAAATAATAAGAAAAACTGCAAATATTAGAAGCACTCCACATTAAAATTTAAAAAGAATCATGAATAAAATTCATTTCAACATAGGTAGTAATATTTTAAAATGTTCATTAAAAATCAGTCTTTTTATTATTTAGCGTTTTGTGAAAACAATAACACGGAAAAATATATGATTACATTAAGTTGTAAAAACAACATCTACCAAAAATGTGACAAAAAAAAAAGGAAAAGAAAAATGCAACAATATACAGTGAGGTGAAACCAGTCTTTGGACACAACAAAAATGTTTATTTTTCAGAAATTTATTACAGATGATATGAAACAAAATGATAAAACAAAGCTTTCACATGACTAAAATACATACAAATAAGAGAAACTAATTTTATGAAAAAAAAAATTGACAGTTATTAAACATTTCCTAAAATAGTTATTGAAATAATTATTTGGACACATGCAAAACCAATGTTTAATATTCAATTGGGTCCCCCCTTAGCACCAGTTACTGCTGTCAAATGAGTATTTTAGTTTTTCATACGTTCCTTGCAAATGCCTAACGGATTTTTTTCCCATTCTTCTTTGGCTATAGACTTTAATTGGTAGATGTTTGAGGGACGTCTTGTTCTAATCTGTTCCTTCAAAAATCGCCACAAATTTTTAATGGGATTCAAGTCTGGTGATTGGCTGGGCCATTGCAAAACATGAATTCCCTTATCCTCGAACCATTTCTGAGTTTCCTTTACCATATATTTCGGATGACTGTATTGTTGGTTGCATCAATCACCAGACAATCCCATTTTCTCCACTGATCTTTGCAGGTTATTCCTAATATGTGCCTGTATTTGGCTCCACCCGTCCTTCCTTCGTTTATTTCTAGTGTCCCAATCCTGCCTGAAGAAAAGCAGTTACAAGTCAGAATGCTTCCTCCACCATGCTTCCCTGTCGGGATACTGTTCTTCATATCATATGCAAAACCGCCTACACCCCTGACATGGCTTGCATCGTTATTGCATATATAAATATATATATATATATATATATATTCGTATGTGTATCTGTGTGTTTCTTAATCGAGATGTGTTAAATTTCCACTGAAAATAATTGCATTTGAATTTACTTTATTTATTTATTTATTATATATTTGGATTGAAATTTTCAAATAACAAAACAAAGTCTGAATCCTTTGGAAATTCGGGAATGATTTTGTTTCGAAGTTTGTTCATTTATTTCCTGTTATATTTTCCACTTTTTTTTCCTTTTTCAAATTTTTTTATACAATTTTTTCATCAAGTCACATTAAGTAATTCTTTTTTTTTTTTTTTTTTTTTTTGATTTGAAATGTTCAATAGTTCAATTTTTTTTTCTTTATTTCATTTATGATTTTTTTTTTGCTTTTGGTTTAGTTGTTTTATCTAAGCTGGGCATTCAACGAATAAGCAGAGATTCTCCAAATCACATGAAATGAATGCCGGATACAATAACAGATATCCAATATGACTTTGTCATTTTCTTTCCGAATTAGAGAAAAAGAAATGGCTGACCTACATCAATAAGAATCACCGACAAAACTCTGAGCAAAAGAAATCAAATGCACTGATTGAACTTACAACTGAATTTTATTAAGACATTCTCTAAAATAATAAAAGACAAAAACGAAATCAATAAAAAAATATTCCAAGACAAATTTCTCTGAAAACAAAAAAAATTACAATTTAAACAAATTAAAAAAAATATTTTTAATCCAATGTCCATAAATAAAAATCTTCGCTTATTTTTGAACAAAAAGTAGGGGATTGATTTTTGACCAGTTTCCTCATAATACAAAGTCACGTTTGGTTGTTTAGTTGTCATTTGTCTTGTTCTTTGTGGTATATCAATCATTTTGGTCATTTAATACCGACAAAATCTTTCTTTATGAACGTCTTTCATTTTGTTTTGGTTTTGCCTTTTTATGGCATATCAACCTTTTTGTTTATTTAATGCCAACAACAATCAATTTCGAGAAACTAGTTTTTTTTGTTTGATCTTCTATTTTTATGGCTTATCCCCTTCTCTGGTAATTTATTTTGGGATAAACGTTCCCCTTTTAAAACAGTTTTTATTAACAACACCTAATTAAATACTCAATCCATTGCTGGGGAGATAAGATTCTTCATATCTTCCCTAAAGGTGTTACTCTAAATGAGCTCAAAACAGAGCGTCTAACATTCGAAATCGCGTATTACGATTCCAAAGTCCAAATACCTATCCACTGTCCTGACTGCTCATTTCAGTTTAAGTTGTACTATTTAACACGACATCAAGCATAATGACGTTATATTTTGATTGATGTTATTCTTTTATTCATATACTGACATGGCAGCGAAGTAAGACTGTCCTTGTGCCTAACTCGGTTTAGTGTTCAACCAAGTCTATATCTTATACTGAGAGAAGAACAGTGGTTACACTATTAGGTTGTCCCAAACGTTGCAAGATATATCTATTTGTGTGACGGAATGGGGGATTCGATCCCCAAAAACACAGGAGATTGGTACAACGAGTATTGGCCACGTCAGCAAGCGGAAAATCATACGATGCATTTGCAGACCCGTCTGGTCATTAGCTGGGCCATCGCATGACCTGGAAATGGCGAAAGCCGGACGCAAGGAAAAAGTGATGTACTCACTACCCCCGACAACCCAACAACGACAGCGACAACAACAACAACAACAGCAGCAATCAGCTCAGCCAGCCCTATTGACAGTTTAAGCATAAGAAAAGTAAAGAAAGAAAATAAAATAAATAGAAAGAGTGAACGTCAATCGCGCTGGGTATTTTTGACAATTCGGAAATAAATATTTGTTGTCAAGTGCGAAACTCGACAGAAGGGACAACTGCCACTTGTTCCCAATTGAAGGCGTCCGATCGGAAATAAAGAACAAGTGTGTAAAACAAATACTGAGCTTTGTTTCTTATTCTTCCATAGTGTTTCTCTTCGGTTGCACAAAGAAAATAAGGGGTCCGACTCTGATAACGGTACATTTGTTCGAGCACAAACCCAAGTTAGGCACAAGGTCAACTCTACCTGGTTATTATACCCCTGGGCTTTTGTAATCAATGTTTCCCTTCACCTAGCTGAGTTACTCTCATTGGGTTGAAGGGTCTCATCTACCCTGGATTTTGGAATCAGTGATATCCAAACACCTAGATGTTACCGGGTTACCGAACCTCATCTGCCCGAGACAGCTTATAATAAATGCAATGGTTTTGACTGGTATCTGAACTCGTGTAATACGATTCAAGAGTCCAAGATTTTTAGCACTGCCCCATCCTCGCTGCACAAATGTTGGAGAAATCGTGTCAATAATTATTTGATGTGAAGCCGGCTAAATGGTACTTTCACCAGATCGCAAAGCTTGCAGATCGATGGTTGAAAATCTTGGAAAATGATGCCCTTTATTTTGACGAATAATTTTTCTTTTTTGCTATTACTTAGCGAGTAAAATTCCTAGGTTTTAAAAACTTTTGGAACAATCTAATATTTAAGCGTAGCTGGATTAATTGATGTATTTAAACCTTACCCAAATTGTATTAGAATATATTTGAATGAGCCAGAGAAGATTGTCTTTGAACTGGTGTTTTAAGGATTTAAAGACCAAATATTTTATCATTAAACCTCTAGACTTCCTTTCAGCAAGGATAAATAACCTGGTTTCCAAAACAAATGTTTAAATGATAAAACCGAAGAAAAAATATTATCTTGCTGTCTCTCATCCATGTGTAACGTTGTCGGTCATCTTTTTCGGGATGATCAGGGCACTGGACAAAACTGGAGGGGCTGATTATTCTTTGAAATATCTTTCTCTGGCCCTAACAAATTTTGTTAAAGATAGGCGTGCCTCCATTATTCTGGTCTTCTGGGGACTGAAACGAAAGATGCATGCGACGCAAAGACGAAAGAATGGAGTTTTCACGTGTTTATATCAGATGTTAATTGTCCGAACATTTTCCTACTGTCTGACCAAAAAAACTGACCGCTCAGTATATTCTTTGAAATCCAGTCATCATTCAAGGGGGTAACTCTATTCAAAGACATTTATTAATCATTTAAGAGACTCAGCTGGTCATTTAGTGCGTAAGAAGGTGAGGAGAGGACAAGCTGTTCAGTTTGAATTTCATAATGGATTCGACTGCTCATGCCAAGAATCGCCTGTTATAGTACCTGGTATTCCTAAGTAATTATCCTTCTTAGTACTGAACAGGCTTTACATTGCTTAACCTTGGTGATGTGATCGGAACCGGTGTCTCCGATGCGACTTGACCGTACTTGTATCGTTTTGTGTGCACGGCTATATTTGTGTTTGTGTCTGCTGTTTTCTGTACGCGTGTGTGTATCTTTGTTCGTGTCTTTGTGTGTATCTGTGCCGGCATGTGTCTGTGTATGTTCATTGTTTTGTTTTGTTTGTTTTTTAAATGTGAATTCATATACTCACTTTTTTTCTTTGTGTTGAGGTTAACATAGAGAGAAAGTATAAAATTTTTCTCTTTTTTTCCAGTAGCTTAAAATTATTTGAAAACAAACAGTTTTTGGAATAACATTGTTCGCGACTCTTTCCTGACATGAGAGGAAGTTTCTGCAGAATTCACATCGCACCATTGTAATCAGTATCCTGTCACGAGTCTACGAATCTTAGAGACACACTCACAAATGTCTCTATTCATTTCTTTGGAGAGCTAAGAAAAGCAAAGAACCAGGTTTGAAAACAATGAGCTATTTATCAGTGTTTTGTAGCAGAACAAAAAATCACACTTAGAACAGAAGAGGAAAAATCTCCCTTAAGGACCATCTAATTTTTTCCTTATGTTTTTTTTTATACGAAATACGAAAGAAAAAAAATCTATCTATTTATTTATTCATTCATTTATTTTTTCGTACCTATAAATTTGAATGCAATGGAAAACATGATGCATACACACACGACCCCATACACACATATATATATACATTTATATGTATATTTCATTTCGTTGATTTATTTTGTGAATCTAAAGCGTTATGAGAGGAAATTCTTTGCCAGTTTTGGTTATGTTACATGGTGCAAGTTATAAGGTCTTCCATTTGAAAATAATCACCACAGTCGACACAGGAAGCCATCTTGTAAAATATACTTCAGAATAAAACTGAATAATAGCGTAAGCATGTGTATATGTACATCTTTATTCGGAATATAAATGTATTTGTGAGTATATCAATTAGTTTTTTTGGGCAGCGAGGTTGGAGCAGTGGAAAAGGCTCGGTCTCTGGAATTGTATTACGCGAGTTCAAATCCCAGTCAAAAACCGCTACAATAACTTTCAGCTGTCTCGGGCAGATGAGGCTCGTTAACTCGGGAGAGTAATTCATCTAGGTGAAGGGCAAC
>JAYKTE010209833.1:0-12328 GCA_036873565.1 Xipholeptos notoides | reverse complement strand
ATATGGTGGTAAGAGAGTATAAATTCATATGCTATGACCTTGATATCGTTTGATATTGACCTTATAAATTGATGTGCACCATCCCGAAGTCGAAGAGCATAATTATGCCAGGTTTGGTCAGGATCGATGAAGTGGTTTGGGCTATGTTTTGCAGCCACCTGAAATTTACATATTTTATAAATATGAAGAAATCGTTTAATCCACTTAGGTTTGATCTAAATTCAGAAACCTTTTTGTTAAAAAAATGAAAAAAATATATATTGTCCAAGACTTTTGACCAATACTGTATATTCAAATCTCATGTCTATCATGTTTCAGAATCGATAATAGAGTAATCAAAACTGTTCACAACATCTTATCTATCTCGACTAATGGCTTTTACAATTTAAAAGACTGCATTGAATGCTGGGATTTGTAAACAAAGAAATTAAGCACTTTCCTAGTGAACAGGTAACTTTGTTCCCACCATGTTTCTTCATAAAAGATACATCACGCAACTGCATGACTCCAATTCAGATAACACTTTCTTAAAGAAAACTTTAGTTAGTTTTGGCAAAGCAACGGAGGACTTGCTTGAACTGATAGCAAAAAGATTTATTGTGAGAGACAGCAGGTAGCAGACGACCACAAGTTCTTCACCACTATGCCACCACTTCTCTTTGCATTAACCTAAAAAAAATTCAGCATGTCGTCTATTGACTAAAGAGACAAGGATCTAGAAATATACATTGCTATTATTTCCTGTCTCCATTCAATTTAAATAAAGATTCATTCAAAACTAGTGCTTTTATTTTCCAATTTTTTTTAATGTTAAGAATAAATTTATTGTTAAGTTGTATAAAAGGTTTACGGTAAGAGTCTTCACATATATATAATGTTACAGCTTTTAATAATTTCTAACTTAAGGATTAACAGTTCGTAATATATTAATTATTCTAGTTTTTTGTTTCGTTCTTATTGCAATATTCGTTACCTTTTAATTTGTCTGAACTTATTAGATAGGGTTTAAAAATTAGTATTATATTAGTCAGAATTTGTTTTTTTTTATACTTTTGAGTTGTCAGTTTTTGTTTTTTTTAGATGAGTCTTAATATCTGTTGTTATTTAGAATTATTCGGAATGTTGTTCTTATCTATATTCTTATGCATTCTTATGATTCATTATTCGTTTGAATGTTTTAGAAGAGAGAATATGGGACACATATTGCTTCCTGAAGGGAAATAATTTGAAGAAAAGAAACTTACTCCCTATAATTAGGTTTCCTGTTAGACTGAGGGTTTTTTTTATAAATTTATAACACAGGAATTTTTTATGGTTATTATTATTCATCCAGATATTTGGGCCCTCTGTATAAAAGAAATATTTTACCTTATGCCTAAAATGATTAGTTAAATAATACTCTACCAAACTCTTAAACTTAACATGATTTGTATTTTAAATTAATCCATGTTTCTGAAACATTCTCTATGTTATAGAAATTTTCCCTTAGACCGCTTTATATAGCTGTTGAATAATCGAAATTGTCTGCTTCTACACTGTTTGGACTGCCTCAAGGGAAAATGTCAATCAGAATATCACATGAATATTTTAGGATTATTTATTTGTAACGACATTTAAGAAATACCGTTCATAATGTAAATTAGTTTTACGCCAATTTTTCTATCTATAACCCTTATTATTTTTGTATGTGTATGTATGCGTTGTGTCTGTGCTGTGTATGTATGTGTGTGTTCATTATACTTATCCACATTTTGCATCCAATTTTTATAATTTTTTTAGGTTTCTTTTTGTCAGTGCTACATTTTAAACGCATTCAGATACCCCTTACACGTTAGAAATTCCATAAAATTGATGGTGCCCATCCCGTTTTTGCTATTTGGGTTTGTAGCATACCATTTGCAAAATTGTGTCTTAAAGCATTTCCCGTAATGTCATGAAATTAAATACGAAGAGGAAGAAAATAAAAAATAAATAGACCAAGAAAAAGAAAAGAAAGACATGGAAAAAAAGGAAAAAAGAAGAAATTGAAGATGAGAAAGAAAAAGCAGAAGAAAAAAAAGCAAAAGAAAAGCAGAAGTTTAAGAAGTTTAACATCTCTACTATTTATCTCTGAATTCAGGCATTTGAAAAATCATGTTCATCAAATTAATCTTCATTAAAATAAAAATATTCTAAAAAAAGTCCATGTTGCAATCAATGACATAGAAATAATGTAATTTATAACCTGGCCATTTTAAATAAATTTATTATTTATTGCAAATACTGTTTATATATAACTATATTTGAATTTACGATACTAATGGAGACAAGATTTTTACCATGAAATTTCTATTTCTGAAAGGTTATATTTATTGAGACTTGTGCCGAGACTTTTGTTTAAGGTTAAGGAATTCCTCAGTCGTGGGTAATTGTGGCCAGGCTTACCCCTTCAATGTTATAGCTATTGACGCACCGCTGTTCAAATCTACAATGAATTTTTCCGTACCAATAGATTAGCGTATTGTTCTTGAGTCCCAATACACGATCAGCCATGCAAGCAGAATGATAATCAAACGAGAGCTAGTCCACCAAACACACAGAGTTTCTGCCGGCAACTAAACACACCGTCTTCCGCCGGCCTGGCAATTTCGTGTCTGCGAACAATTACGGCGCTTAATTCTTTTATGGAACTCTAGCGCCAGCACTCGTCACGTCTTTGAGCAAGTGAAATATTCAATCAGACTCTTACAAACACTGATAATGTAATTAAGAAGAAAAGCCAGTAGTGTGACGGCGATGCTGAACGCCTTCGATCCCCGACAATGACCGGAGTTAGAGTGCAATCTGCAAATGAAAGACAAAATTGATTATCTCTGCTGATTAATAAATATGTCTGCTTCTTTCTATCTATATCTCTATCCCTCTGTTTGTTTCTATCTCTTTCTCTTTCTCTCTCTCTCTCCATCTCTCTCTCTCTCTCTCTATTTGCTTTTCTCAATCTATCTATTTCGCACAAACACACGCACACACCCTTTTCTATTTCTTATTTTATATCTCCTGTTCAAAAACTCATTTTTATTAAGTTTCATTAATCAAATATCCATTCGTCAAGCTGAAAAGTCATCACCAAGCTTTTAAAAACAATGATCGATTATAATGATGTAGTTCGATCACGGCTTGGTGAAAGAGAAATAGAAAAAAAAATAATAAAATCTGTTATACTATATTTATGTGTATGTCTGCGTGTGGGGTGGGGGTGTATTTTTATGTGTGTGTGTGTGTGTTTTGGTTTTGTTGTTTTTTAAGTGGAGAAGTTTTTTTACGTAATACATTTTTGGGGGGACAGGGAATTTTTTTGTGATTGATATTTATTTTTAAATATTTTTCTTTTAAGGTTGCTTGATCTTTTTTGTTTGTTTTTTAGCTTTATGTTTCCTATTTTTAAAGGGGGTGCTTCTAGATTCTTTGTCTTTTAATTTTACAAAGTTCTTTTAACCTGGAGGACTGGGCCCAGTGGATAGGCAGTCGGAATCATAGTAAGTGATTTTGAATCCCAGGGGTTGATTTTTCTTTTTTATTCTTGTTGCTTTGATTTTTTTTTTTTTTTTTCTTTATTGAAATGATTTTTTTTTTCTCGGTGGGGATTATTTTTTCCCTCTTGCTTTGTTTTATTTTTGGTTGCTACTATCATTTTGTCATATATTTACCTTCATTTGTTTGGGGAGGTTTCATTTTTTACCTTTGTTGGTTTTAGCTGATCACATTTCATCGCTTTATTTCTTTCGTTCTCCTACTTCTAAAGATTTGGAATTCCATTTGATTAATGAAATAAAGGAATACCATTAAAAAGGGATAGTTTCTGGTAGTAAATGATGATAAATGTTGATATCCTGTGGGATAAAATTAACCAAATATAATATGAAACAAATATATTTTATGGATATTATTAAATTAGAAGTCATATACATCACCCGTAAATACACAAAGACATGTCCACATTGGCACCTGCACACACACAAGAAAAATAGGCTAATAAACAGACAAAAAGACATCGACACAAATAAGACACATTCATACACATACACATAAACATATATGAACACTTTCACACAAATGCACAAGCACATATTCACACAGGCTGGTAAATTATTAAAAAAACTAATACACGAAGGCTCGTAGATATATGGACCCACATGCACACGCACGAGAAAATTCAGACAAACTAACAGACATCGATGTAAATAAGACATACATACATACTGGCAGACGCTCAGAATAAAATAAATGTGACAGGCGCGTGCAGTGGGTGTAATAATTAAAATATTCGATACAAAGCAAAACGTTGGATACTTTTTTAACCTTAGATATGACATGTTTGTAATTATCGAGTGAATGCATAATTATATGATTTTTGATTCAAGATTTTTATGTATCATAAAAAAAAAGATGAGAAGAGCACTCTGTTATTGTTTTCGTTCTCGTGTAATGAAAATAAATCAACTTTTTACTCTGTATCGGATACTTATTGCACCTGCAGTATAGGCACACAGACTCGCATAAGCACACATACTCAAACAAACATATAAATATACAGAAAAACTAGCAGACACCAATATATACACAGCACACACACACACAAAAATGCTTTTCGTCAACCTTTCAAGTGATGCAACTAGGAACCTAATAGAGAATTACTTATCGCGTCACAGAGGTTCTTAGTTGATTTAACATCTGATTTAACATCTTATCGGCTTTAAAAACCACAAGTGCTTTTATATACACAGGTGGGGAAAAATCCGTCATTCTTGACCAAATGTTGCCTGCACCTTCCTCCCACCCTCACCTTTTCCGATTGACAACTTTTAACTGACATTCAATACTACACCGATACACGTGTAAAACAACCGAATTTATCATTAAACAATAGCGATCCATTGCCATTGGCAAGTGACTAAAATATCAAGATCGATTCTTTGTACAGATCATGTCAAACAATGTACATCACTAATGATAAAATTCGATCTAACTTCTAACCTAATTAGATTTATTCGACAATTATTGGGAGGAGAATATCTGTGTTACCCACGTATTTTCACTGGGTTCACCATCTGTTGACCAAATCTCTTATCACTAAATTTCCATTAATTCTAATGCATGTTTTTAATGATTATTTCTAATATATTTTCAGAACCATGAACCCTAATGCATTTTAAAGTGATATATTTTAATCCATTTTCAAATTAATAAATTCTAATGCATTTCATAGAAATAAACGATTTTTAAAGGTGTAACATGGATAAAGGCGATTTACTGTCAATTGTACTGCAGTGGGCACCATCAAGCATCGGAGGATTCGCTTACAAGTGACCAGGATACAATAGGATGCGGCACCACATTCACTGTGCGTGAAGGTACGGGATCAGTTAAAGCCTACGGGGAGATTTATTTTCACTCTCATACCAAAGAAAACCACTGTCACAATAACTTTACAAACTTTGATAGAACCAAAATATTTATAAAACCAATAACTTTGAGCATTTCATCCGTTTGATAGCCTAAATCTATAAGATTAGTTTGGATTATTTTTTTGTTCAAATTTCTACTCCTATTTTCGTTGCCTTCACAATATTTATTTTCCTTTTCTATTTCACATTCTTATTCGAGGAAGGCGATTTGGGCCAGTGGATAGGCAGTCGTACTTCACAATCGTAGTACGCGAGTGCAGATCCCATTCATAACGTTTGCGTTCATATTTGGACTAATGCTTTTGGAAAAAGTATAAATCCTCACATTTCCTTAAGCTATGGGTTAAATAGTGCATGTTTTTGTCATTCAAGAATTTAAGTGTGGAAAAAAATAACGTTTACTAAAAAATTATTGTTCCCGGCATTAAATGACTTAAAAAGGTTGATATGCCGTAAAAACTAAAAACTGTTTTTTTTTCTTTGAATTTTTTCTTTTTTCATGTTTCTCTTCTTTTTCATCTGAAAAATATGTGTTGAATATCTAAGCCGAAAACATTCGAAGCAAAAAAGTTTAAAGTTTAATTGTAAATCCAAGGTTTTAAAACCATGCTTTATTGTCTATACCATGCTTTTAAAACCATGGATTTGCTATTTTAAACTGATGCTCAGGTTTAAAACGTCAATTCAGAATTGGTTTCGACTAAAATTCTTGCAAGGAATCGTTAACTGTGGTTGACACATAATCCACTGTTATGTATAATTCCCAAGTGGATTTCTTTATTTTCAATTAAAACCAATTACAGTGTAATTCCTTCAATACTATGTTATTCAATGGTATGTTATTTTACCTTTTTACTTTGTTCCTCCACAATAATTACTATTCAGAAATTTTTTGCATTAACCATAAATTTCTGGTTTTATATCTATCTCGGTTTTAGTGTCATTTTTAACCAACACATATAATATCCCAATCAAAATGATTAATTAACGGGGAAAATTCCGAGCATGTAATAAACTCCTTCATTCATTATATATTTCATTTGTACCATAGTACATATTTTCTGGTACTTAATGTATGATGGTAGCTCACTTATTCTACAGCGACGGACGAATACTAGGGACCATTACCTTCAAGTATCAAAGCTCCGTGCCACTTTTTGGGCCTTCTTGCGAGAGGGATTCTAACCAAAGGATTTCCTTGTACCCCCATGGTACATAAATGCATGTGCTGCAACAATATTATTGCTGCCTAGAAAAGCTCCATTCTGTTTCTTTCTTGGTGGGTCGAAGTGATTTGTCCAGTGGTTATCTGCAAGGCGGGGTTCTTGATGTGAAGTTCTTATGTGAAGAAACTCATGACGTAACAGAAGATTTCTCGTGAATTAACCTTTAAAACGTGTCATGACCTTGGAAAGATCATGTGCATCACAAATGGAAAAATAATCTTAAAGAACTTTCGATAAGAATAATTTTCTTTGAGTTTCAATTAAAACCTTATAAAAAAAAAGAAGGGTCCCAAAGTTATGACAGTTAAAGTGTCAGCGGAGAGATGTAAAAAAAACCATGCTGTCAGTTTATACAACCAGCCTGTCATAATAGTGGCTGAGTAACAATATCAACAATGATCATCGCTGGTAGTCAAGCAGAGTAAGAACGAAAGAGGAGGTCAAGAAATCAGTGAACTCCAGCCATTACGCACGCATGGGGTGAAGGTGAAAGAAAGAAGACCTTTTGACAGCAACAACAAAAAGGAGAGAGCCAAGCTTTATTAAGACAAACTTTATCACAACATAAAATCAGCTGTGAAAATCGCCATAATTTTCTTTCTTTAAAATGTGTGGTGCGAAGTTTCATTTCCTCTGCGAGATTTAATATCAACACAACGTTCTTTATCCTATATTTTGTATAAATAGATGGATTGATAGACAGATAGATATATAAACCCACAGATCATTAGATAATAGTGAAATACATAGATAGATAGATGGATAGATAGATAGATAGATATATTGATTGATTGATTGATTGGTTGATTGATTGATTGATTGATTGATTGACTGGCTAATTAATCGATTAGGAATTAAACTAGAATAAAAGTATTATTCAACAGCTTTAGATAAATCCATTGAATTTGTTTTATCAATTGAAAGATATAAAATGGCCAACAAATTGATTTACAAGTGTGTACAGCTAAGATCTTTATCTTAATAAAAATGTCACTACGCCGTTTGCCAATATGTCTCATCATTTCCATTTCCGAAGAAAAATGTGTGTTCGCAGCAACAATATTCTAAATACAAATTAATAAAAACGTAAATGCGACAGACATACACAAAGAAAACACACACAGAAAGAGAAAGAGATAGAAAGAGAGAGAGAAATATACAGAGAGAGAGAGAGAGAAAGAAAGATATGAATATTTTTGTTTCACTGATTTTAAATGAGATTAATTTTCGAGAAAAGTTCTTTTTAATCAAAAATGATTCTTCTGGCTTTTTTTTAAATTCTGGGATAGAGGAGGGTGAGTCTACATTATATTTTTTCTTTTTCTTTTTTTTACTTTTACTTCCGTTCAAAAATCTCTTGATTTCATCAGTTAATGGCATAGTACTCGACAAGATTACACGGCTTCATTTATTTGGCTTCAAGAAAACCACACAAAAAAAGATGGAAACCCTCTTCTCCTCATGCATGCACTTTCGATTTCTCTCTTTATTCTTTTGTATAAATCTAACTGTGTAATTATTGATTAGTTTAGAATTATATTCGTATAGCAGAGAAATGCACTCCAAGAAAATAAACATCCGCCAAAGTACCAGTCATATGGGAACCGAGATAACATTAACAAATTTGAATTATGGTAGTAATTCATTGTAACTTAGAATCAGAACTATATACAGCCTGACTAGGAATATTTTTGGCCACAGAATTTTAACATATAATGTAGGTTGAAAAGGGCTAGCTTAGAATTCAAATAAAGAGATTTGGAAAGATAGAGAAAGAGCGAAGTGTTATAATTTGTTGTAATTTATGTTAAATTTGAACTGCAATCGATAACGAAAATAAATCAAATAAAATAGAGACGATTTCTTACATTGTGCCAAACAGTTTTCAAATTTTTGATTTTGGAAAACTTTTAAAACGATAAAACAAAAAAAGTAAATGTAATCATGAAACCAAATGTTTTTTTGTTTTTCTTCGATAAGCCAAACTTGTTTGGTAGTTTATAATGTTTCTTTTCAAATGTTTTATAGTCTACTTATTCGTACGATCTTTCTACTGCTACGGTTTTATGATTATTCTTCCATAAGTTAGAAATTTTAATACGCGGTTGAAATCCATATTTCAATTAAAAGAGACAAACGATCAAATGAAGAAATCTTTTCCCAAAGAAATTAATGATTTAAATTTTATATCTATTAATACATAGTTTTTATATATTTTCTAAGCATAAAACCATTCTAACTAGCAGAACCCGTTGAAATTCCATGGTAGTTTAAAAAATTTTAAATACACAATAAAATAACACACATATGAAAGGGTTTCCGTAAAGAGAGAGAGAATAATATAGGTAGGTAAAGTGAAGGCAGATTTTTAAAAATTTAGAAACTTACATTATACTCTTAAGAACGTGACGTTTCTTTTTCAAATTTTGAAATAAAATAGGCAATTTGAAACCGTAAACAGCCAATTTTCTTAAATTTTTGCATGGGAAATTGTTTTAATGATTTTTACCTGATAATGAACCAATATAAAGGGAGATAATTCGTTCCCCTCTAATATTTTACGTGATGATGATCATTTTTAGAGACACCGGTCAAGCAGATTAATATATAGATATTTCTATCAAATATATATAGATATTTCTATCAAATATTGTTTACCTCGGTTAAATATAAAACGCAGAGATTCACGCGCCATGAACACATTGCTGGGTTTGTCAGCTTGATTTAATGTTCTAAGAAACTACCCTTTTCTGAATTTGATGGTTAAGCTTTATTTATTTTAATTATTATTGTTACAAATTTAATGATATCAATTGAGATCAATGAAAAATATTTACATCCAGCTGGACGTATATATCCAACACTTTATATAATTATTTCTAGCTTCTGTATATGTATAAATTTTGCCATTTTCATACAAGCGTGTTTCATTCTTTTACAACTTTAGTTCAATTCCTTTTATTAAGAAATAAATCTAAAATCCAAAAATTATCTGTAGACATTGAATTTAAATATGATACTACGAGGACCGTTCCAAAACTAATGCCTCCTATCTTATAAAGTTATTTTTTTAATGTTGAAGAGCTAAGAAGACGGGATGGGAAGCATTAAAACGGGCGACTTTGTGCGCTTCAGAATTTATTTTTCTACGTAGTCGCCATTATTCTCAATGAACAAGTGCAACTGATGAACGAGGTGGGTACATTTTCGCGTTTTGGCGCACTTTTTCACTCACATCTCTGTTGTTATTCACATCTGTGTCACCATTCTAAAACCGACGACCCCATCTCCCAACTCTGCTGACATCAACTGCATCCAGTTCGTAAACATTCAACAGGCGCCGATGAATGTTGATCGGTTCAATTTTTTATGCATTGAGAAATTCAATGACACGTCTCTGCCTCTGACGCACATCGATGACAGAGGTTGCTTTATTAGAGTCTTATACTATCAATATCTGCGACAGAGGGATAAAACTTTGAGGTCATGAATGCATAAGTTTTTTCATTATAACAATGCAATCACGAATCACCTCTAATCCATTCCGACAGAATAGGAAAATAGTAGGCAATGCTTTTGGAACAACCCTCGTAAGTTAATTGAATCACATTGGGACATGGTTACGTTAGAATTTAGCCTCCGTTAGAATATAAATTCAGAAATTTAAAACTTGAGCATACCTATAAGTAAATTTATGATGTTGTATCATTTTGACTGGTGACAGATTTTTTTCGTAAAGACTGTAGTAGTTACTTTAGAACAGCAAGACTTTACCTATTCAGACTGTAACAGTAACAATAGACAATATTCAGACTTTTATGGTATAGACATGATTTAGTTTTAGAATTGAACAGATGATAATCACAGTCCAGTTCATCATCATCGATCTAAGTTCTGCGAAAGCTACATAATGATTTATAACGTAGCCCAGATTATCCTATTACTTTTCAACATCGTTTCTTATACCTACGTGTTGTCTAAACATGAATAGCGCGGATTTCATTTGAGAAATGCTAGTTAAAAATGTAAAAAAAAATATAGTAAACAATGGAAAATATCTAGTTTTCAATGATAAAAAGCCATTTTTGGAATACATGGCTCTCAGTCAATGACGCAGTCAAATGAGAGTTGTCCATTTGAAGTTAGTTAACAAAGCTAACGGCTTATTCTTAGATGATCGGTTTGGTTTTAAAGTATCGTGGATTTTACTTAATCCACCTTCTTAATAGGTAGTGAATTTATCGTAGATAGTATGAGTCTAAGCAATCAGAATCTATTAGATTTCACCGCGCTTCATGAAATACTTTTGATGATTTATAATAACTTGAGCCTTTTCTAGGCAGTTTTTTTACTCCACTTGCTAGTGCAATTATCATGGATGCTACTTTACAATTCAAACCTTTATCTGAAAGCCAAAACAACACCGATTGCCAGTGAATGTATTATTGATATTTTTTAAAGGATTTTGCCTAGAGTAAAAAAATAAATCTAATATTTTTCTCCTTGTTTTGCAGAAGAAAATATAAAAACTGCTTGACGATTAGTTTTTGTCCTGAAAAGCCTAACCCAAGGAAAATCTGTTTGATCTAGTGTAATTATGTACCTTCTTCTTCTCTTCTTCACGATCAAATACCTGTTTTTGTTTTGTTTTGTTTGTTTATTTGTTTGTTTTTGGGTTCTTTGTTCTCTTTAACAGATAGATCCAATCGCACAAATCACAGGTTTTTCTTATGAGACTGAATTTTTTTCCCTGTTATCCAAGTTCAGTATTGT
Organism: Xipholeptos notoides; assembly: GCA_036873565.1. Lineage (NCBI taxonomy): Eukaryota > Metazoa > Mollusca > Cephalopoda > Idiosepiidae > Xipholeptos > Xipholeptos notoides. The sequence goes on along the minus strand of JAYKTE010209833.1, from coordinate 885 downwards.
CAGTTTTGATTAACACCAATCATGGTTAGATGCACGGAAAGAAAGTTTCTTGAATTCTAAGGTAATGGTTCCTTAAATCACGCGAAAGAAAATAAATGGAGTGGAGAAAAGACGGTGGAGGGAGAAAAAAGAAGTTGAAAGAGAATTTCCTAGTCCAACGATTCAACCCAACCTTCCAACACAAACAAAGTTAGCTACTTATCTTCTTTGAATTGCTGGAATATAACAATGAAGTAACCATATAAGCTTCGAAATTGTTCAACCTTGGTAAAAGGAAGAACCAACTTAAAAAGGTTGAAAGTGAAAATTAAAGTTTGTTTGAATCTTTACAATATCTTAATACAGTGCCCCTCTTTTAGCGTTTGCATAGAAATTTGAATAGCGAATTTTCAGAATAACAGTATGAACTTAGATAAAGAATATAAAATATATAAATAATTTTATATGAATGAATACACACAATCTTACACACAAATTGTTTGTTTTGTTTATGTTTTACGGCGTATTAACGTTTTAGGTCATTTTAATGCCGAGAAGAATAATTTCTGGTAAACGTTATTTTTTGGTCACACTTAGTTTTTTTAATAATACCACATGCACTATTTAATTCATAGTTGGAGGGAATGTGGAAATTCATACCATTCCTAGGGATATTAGTCCAAATATGAACACACACAGAACAACTGGGATTCGAACTCGCGTACTACAATTCCGAAATCCGACTACCTATTCACTAGCCCAATTCAACTTCCCATACTGCAGGCATATACATACGTATAAATGAATAAATGAATAAATAAATGCATGCACACACACAAACACACACACATATATATATATATATATATATATATATATGAACACACATACATACATGTAGTTGGT
>JAYKTE010209722.1:0-12329 GCA_036873565.1 Xipholeptos notoides | reverse complement strand
AATCGGGAGGGGGCATGTGGAACCATATGCGGACCCATTCACACTTGCACATGTTGTAAGGGTTGGCCGTCTTCTGTGAAGAAGTGGCAGTCGCCATATATATATATAATTTGAATTAGAAATAGCATTTTGCAGGAAAATGTTTTTCAAATATTGGGCTACTAGATTAAGAATATATTCTAAGAAATCAATTTATGTATATGCAATTTCAATCAAATTTTAAATTATCAAACAATGTAGATAGGGAATAAAAAATAGTTATCAAAAATATGTATGTAAATACAATCTATACTTTTTAGGTATTATAAAAAAAGAGAGGAAGAAAAGAAATATTACGTGAAACCAAATTGTTTTACTGGTTATAAAGTTACTAAATTTTTCAATTAAGGATTGTCAACTAATCTTAACCAGCCATGTCAGATAGAGTTTTATTTGTGTATGTTGAATAACATTTATCAAGATCAATATAAAAAATCTACCAAAGCTCAAATAATTACTAAATATGAATTTTGATAATTTCATAGCAAATATTCTTCATGGTTTCTTAATGTCTTTTGTATATTTTAATATCACTAGTTTTAAAGAAATAATGATGATTGTTGAATGATTTACTTTAAAATTTTAAAAAATGCAACGTGGATGAATTCATTTTTTTTAAAAATGTATTATGTACAAGTAATACGAATATTGATATTCAAATCTTCACTTCCCCACTAAAAATCATCTCATATTTTTCATTCTGCTTTTACTTTATATTGCAACTTATCCTTTTACCAAATTGTTAAATATGAAAATATTTGTACCAAATTTTGTTGATTATTTGATCATTGATTTTTAAAGAATTATCAAAAAAAAAAATTTATTTATTTAATTTTTTTTTCAATGAATTATTGATTGCAATTTTTGTAGACAGGTTCAATGGAAAATAACATTCTTGAGAAAATTTGTTTCAATTACCAGGCTGCTGGTTTTAAGTTATTTAAAAAGAAATCAATTTGTACATTTACAATTTCCTTTAAAAAAATATGGATGCAAAATAAATTAAGAAATTAAAATGAATGGATCACTGTAAAGATCTGGTGATATTGATAGCTATTTTCTAGACTCTGTTAGACAATCTTATTGATATGAGTAGTTTGGTAGAAGAAAATATCATAATTTGATAAATTCTGATATCATGTGATAAGATATATCAAAACTTAACTAAGAAAAAAGCCAAAGACCAAACTAGAAAAAATGGCAGTAAATAAACAAGCATCTTTGACCCTTTACGGAGTTGTTGCTTATATCAAAATGTTTTGAAAGAACATTTTAAATATTATTTTGATTTTGATGTTTTTTTTCCTTTCGTTATAAAAAACTATTTATCTTTTTTTAAATGTATGCTAAGGGTTTCATCTCATGGGGAAATGTAAAATAAGTTACAGTCTCTATTTCAAATGTTTAAAGAAACAAGAGCTGTAGAAATCATTGAAATTTAAGTGATCAAAATACAATGATTAAAATAAGCGTTTGTGTGTAATATGCTGAAGATACAAACCAATTTAATGGTACAAAGACAATATCAAGAAAAATCTGGCAGCAGTTAGCATTGATGGGAATAATTGGGAGAAGTTAGCAGCAGACCATGGAGCCTGGAAGCAGCACATTTATGCAGGCTGCCAGAACTTTGAAGAAAAGCAGGTAGAACATGCTACCCTGAAAAGTGCCCTACGCAAATGAGCGCCTATGATAGGTCTGAGCTGTAAATATATGTGCTTCTTGTAGTAGAATATGCTTATTAAGAGTAGGACTCATTAGCCACAATACCTGCCACTCGGGGTTTCAAAAGAAAAAACAGAAGGGAAGGGGGTACACGATAAATTGTGCACCAGAGAGTTTTGGGTGTAAGGTATGTGACAAATTATGCAAATCAGGAGGTGGGCTTTGGAACTGCATGCAAACTCATATGCAGCCAGGTCTGAGAGTTGGCCTTCTTCTGTAAAGAAGTGGCAGTCGCTATATATATATATATATATAGATATATAATGTTTTCATCCCCTTTAAATGGTTGATATTTAATTACCATTTCATTAGTATTATATAATGTATTCATCATTGAATGGTTTTGCATTAATCTTTGAACTTTCAGATTATTTTATGCAGTCAATATTTACATCTGTATCTATCTATCTATCTATCTATCTATCTATCTATATATCTATCTATCTATCTATCTCTGAGTGAGAGAGTATGGTCAACTAGGTGAAAAAAAGCCTCATGTATTCCAACACCTGTAATATGTATTCCAACACAAAGGTGAAGCTTACATGGGGCCTGTTCACCTCTTGTGCTGCTGAATCTCTTCCTTCTGGATCAAGTAAAGTGGGTTGCATGCTGTGTAAATGCTACTCACTAAAAAGAAAACTCATCCTCAAAATCAAGAAAACAACCACTAAAAAAAAATCTATCTATCTATCTATCTATCTATCTATCTATCTATCTATCTATCTATGTATCTATGTATGTATGTATGTATGTATGTATGTATGTATCATTTTATATATGTGTGTATGTATGTATGTATGTATCATTTTATATATGTGTGTCTGTCTGTATGTATCTATCATTTTATATATGTGTGTCTGTCTGTCTGTATGTATCTATCATTTTATATATGTGTGTCTGTCTGTATGTATCTATCATTCTATATATGTGTGTCTGTCTGTATGTATGTATGAATGTATGTTCATCTATCTTATCGTACAATAATCATTTTAATTTCAACATTTTTCTTTATAACAAAGGCTTTTGTTTTTTGGCCCAATTTTCATTGAATATTTACTTTTAATTTTTCCGGTTGACCTTGCTATGTAAAAAGGTAGCATTTGCTATCTATCTATTTCTCTGTCTGTCTGTCTATCTATCTATCTATCTATATATATATTTTTTGTATGGTGTCTTTTACCTTTTTATATAGCTTTTATGTGCACCTAGAACTCATTTAGTTGAGCACTTTGAATTTATAATTATATGTCTGCTGTCATTGATATAGCGATAAGCATAGACCCTTCTTCATGTAGTAGTAATGCTACAAATGACTGGCCATATCTGGTCAAGAGGGGGAAGAGAAAATCAAAATGGCAGCGCCCACAATTGATTCCCATTGATCACACAGAGTCTCGCAAACTCTTGTCGCTTTCATGAAAATTAGATAGCTCTCTCAGCTGTATAAAAGCAAACCATTTTTAGGACTCAGGATTTAGGACGAAAAGAAAAGTCTAGTGTTGCAGACTGCGTCGACCACATGCTAGTTGAACTTTGGATTAATTATCGGTACACTTCCCTTTACCTGGATTTAGTCTACTCTCTTGTGACAGTTTATAGCAGTAAAAATTCCAATTTCTCAATGAGTTGACTGACAGCCTGCATGTAGAAGCTCGGACGGATAGTGTTTTGGTCTAGTTTCAATCATAGCTAGAGGAGAAGTTGTTCTCTGCAGAGCTATATTGATGTGCAGTAAATAGCTAAACAATCTTGTATGCAAATTGAACATATTTTATACTGCCACCTCTTTATGGAAGATGGTAACTATACCATTTTGGTGCTTACAAATGCATCCTGACATGACTTTATGGTCCCCTACCACTTTTACTGCACCCACCCTCCATATGACAAATGGTGCACTTGTTTGCTTCCTTCCAAATCCTGCCAACTAGCAAGAGAAGTCTCATTACGCCCATATTAATCTAACATTTTTTGGAAAGGTATGAATTCACTTATTCTTTTCGCCTATATGTGAAATAGTGCAGCCAGTATTACTTTGTGTGTATATACATCTTATACACCCCCCCCCACACATATATATATATATATATATATCTGTTTTTGATTCTTCTTTTCTTTTCATCAAGCAGACTTATTCATTGAGTTTTTTTTTTGTGGACTTTTATTATAATAATTTTCAAAGCATTGTTCTATTATCAAAACACTTTATATCATTTAAAAAAAAATCCTTTTGACTTTTGGAAGAATGTGATTTTTTGTAATTATTCAGTTGTAGATAATATTTTTATTTTCATATTTGCATGAAAGCTGTATTTCTCAGTTCCATTGTATTATTGTTTCATATTTTTTATGGATTGACTTTCTAACAGAAATTCTTTAAACTTACAGAGTGTACATTCCTCTCACCTGATGTTGTATTGTAAACTAAAACTTTTGCAAAAACTGAAAAATATATTAGATAAAAATAGGGTTTGTTTTTTAACACCATATCAGTATTTTTGGTTATTTAATGCCAATTATAAACATGTTTTTCATAATTACCTTTCTTCCATTATAGGATAGAATGAGAAACATAACTTTTCCAAGGGTATTAACCCAAATGTAAATGCAATCGAACATTTGAGCATCAACTCACTTATTATGATTTTTAAAAATCTGAGCATTTATCGGTTATGCTTTTGGACTTCTCCTCCCTAAAAAAAAATAGCATCAAATTACAAATCAAAATGATCCATTGTTTTAGAAATAATAAATGATTGTTTGGATGATAGAAAAAAAAGTCAGGTCATGATAGTAAGAAGGTGAAGTGCCCTAGGAAATACTTGTGCTTAGATAACAGAAGTTTAAAAGTAGTTCTAAAAAGATGTCATCAGAATGATAAGGTTGACATTTCTTCCCATTATATTAGTGTGTGTTTTACAGCATATCAACCTTTTTAGGTTATTTAATGCTGACATCATTTTTGATAAACATACTTTGATTCCACACATAATTTTTTAAATAGCTGGAGGAAATGTTGGGATTAATACCTTTCCCAAGGATATTAGTCTAAATGTGAACGTAAATGCAACGACTTGGATTCGAACTCGCGTATTACGATTCCAAAGTCCGACTGTCTATAAACTGTCCCAAGTGGACCTCCCCTCTTCACATTATGAATTCCAATAAAATTATATAAGAAAGCTTATGATATGTAAATGATGTTGTCTTGGAATGCAGTTTGTAATGTTCAATGTATTTAAATGATTGAATTTTTTATATGAGTTTTAAGCATTATGATTGTTCAGATTATTTAAAAAAATTTTTTTATCTTTATTCTTATATACACAATGATTTCTTTTTGGGTAAGAATTTGTTAAATGAGTTTTGATTATTATCATTATATGAATTATTCAGGCATCTATTCTCAACTTTATGATTTTATTGACAATGTTTTGGCTGATGTACCATTCAGCCTTCTTCAAGCTATTTGAAGTTAAGCTCTATAGCCTTCTCTGAACTATGAAGGTCAACCTTTATTCAATCTGATAGTTGACTGTTCACACCCTCTAAGTGCTATTGCATATTATGTCCATTGATGTTAATTATGTTAAATATAACAATGATAATGAGAATAGAACTCTGAATAATTTTAATAATGAATATTTCTTTATTCTTCATTAGCAACATCATATCATTTATGCATTTCATTAAATGAATTGAGACTTAGTTTTCATTTTTCTATATTCAATCTTGATATTAAGATTCTCCCCAGGAAGTTATAAAAAATAGAAAAAGTAAATAAAAAGTGCTATAACTTAAAGGAATTCTAACAATATGACTGGCTCTTTTAGTATTGTATCAGTACTTTTTGTCGCATCCTTACATGCAAAGTTTGATTTTTAGTTTAATAGTTATATAACAATTGCATACATAGTTTGATATTTAGACTAATACCCTTGAGAAAAGTATGAATCCACACATTCCTTCCAGCTATGGTTAAATAGTACATATTGTGTCATTCAAAAAACTATGTGTGGACAAAAGAATGTTTCTAACAACTGATTGTCCTCGTCATTAAATGACCTAAAAAGATTGATTTGCCGTAAAACTAAACAAACAATCAAACAAGCATACATAGTATTTTGGTCTAAGGTTTTATCCATGTAGATTTTTAAAACTGAATTATCCAAGAAATATTTTTTTAGTAGTCAGATACAAAAATTCATTAATGTTGAATTATCTTTATCATAGAAAATGTTTGTTTTTAAAACCTATTGTTTCTCAATACATTCTTATTGACTAAATTGTTTTGTGATGGCAAGTCAAAGTTGATCAATATTTGATTCGTGTTTTTTCTTTTCTTTTTTTGTTATTCATTTAAATTCATTTAATTTCATGAATTGTTAATGTTGCATTTAATGTTTGCAAATGAAAATCCCCACCCCACTCTTCTTTTAGGCTTTCTATGTTTTTTTCTTCTTCTCAAGAACAATTTATGTTATATTGTACAAGGTGTTGCACTTAATGTATAGAATTTAAAGCTTCGCTTTCAACAATTTTTTGCTAATTTTACTATCAGATAAATACAATTGTGGGATTTTATTATTGAAAATATGTAGAGATTTGGCTTAGTTGTGTGTGTTGATGTGACCCTCATTATTCTTGATCAACCTATCAATGTGCTCATGGTATGTTAGAATAATTTTTTGATATAAATGAAGTGATAACATTGCAAATGTAGGTACCTTTAATCTGCACTTTTTGTTCTGCAATGATCACTCTTTCAATTTCAAAAGTCCCCATAGAAAGTGAACCAATTAAATCCAATAGTTACCTACCTGACTTGAAAATGAACCAAAAGTTAATTAATTAAATCCTATATTCGTGTATAATCCAATTTCGAAGTCCAAATCCCAAACTGCCATGTCAGAGACTACACCCACCCTAAAAAAACAAACCAAACCTCAGAAAGAATCTCTTAATAATATAAAAATTTATTTGAATGCTCAAATACAGACCATATCTTTAAATTCCTGAATGAACTGAAAATATATCAGATCTGATCCAAGAAAAAACCCAATTAAAAACTTAATTGACCTAAATTAACGCATTGAGGTTGATAGGTCGAGAAAAAAAAAGCTCTTGAATAAATGACTAATTTTTTTTAGGAATGAACTTGTAACATCAGAAAAATTTATCAAGAAATGTCATCATTATAATAATAATAATGATAATAATCAATGATAATGATTTGTTTTGCTGATGTCAGGACAGAAAAGTAAAAACCCAAGGAAAAACCATACCGTATGGTCTCTGACTGGAATGGATTGAAATATTTTGAAATTTCAGGAATAGTGTTTATATGGTTGAATTTTAGAATCATATGTGATTTCAAATCCCATCCAAACCATTCTGTTCACTTTTAGTTGCTTTGGGCAGATGAGGCTTGCTGACTCAGAGCAGTAACTCATCTAGGTGTATTGACAGCACTAGTCTCCAAAACCCAAATAAATTGGGTCTATCAACTCAAGGAGAGTTACCCATGTTGGGGAAGGTCAACATTGACAACAAACATCCTTGGTAGGTTTGTGTTTTACTTACAAGGTGAAACTATAATAAGAAGCCCTGATTTTCTATATTGGGATTTGTGCAGTAGATCAATAATCTACTCAAGCTTACTATAGATAAAATGATATCTTCAATTTATTGTGACTCTATTTCCCACAAGGAATCAAAAAGCTTAATATGTAATATAAGAACAGATTTAAAACAAGAAATGAAATTTTTAGTCTAGCTTCATAAATACTTAAATACTTCGGAATGATATATACAAGAAAATTACATGAGGTACTTAACTCTTATATAGATTTTTGATTGAATTGATCTAAAAAAAAACCCCAAAAACTATGATATGACATGAACATGACTTTTTTCTATGAATCTTGGCATTATATCAAAAAATTTTTGTGCCATTTATTCTTATACCTCATGTAATTCTTATAGATACAAATAAAATTGAATTTTGTTGCTTCTTACTTTCTCATTGAGTTACATCTGTAATTATTTGATTTGTTCATTGTTGTTTAAAATGTATGACCTACTTAAAATTCTCTCTCTAGTTGTTCACTATTGGCAAAAAGCATTAAGACTAATTAACTGGAAAAAATGTTTTTTTGTATATATCAGGAAACCAGTTTTTGAATACTTAATAGGCTCTAATGTTGAGTCTTATATTGGCATCTTTCTGTTTCTTGTAGATTAAAATATGGTCAGGGAACACAGCCTAAAATCTTAATGAGCTCTACATATTCTTTTCTCTGCTGTTCTTATTAACTTAGTTGATATATTTAAAATTTTAATCAATTGGTTTCAAAATTGGTTTAAAATTTTAATTAATTGGTCTCAAAATTAGGATTAGTGAATAAATAAGCTAATCAAAATTTGTTTTTATTTTTGCTACTGATGTTCTTCATTTTTTTCTTACTTGAAGTGGGATTTGATATTTTCTGGAATAAACTATTATAGTTGCTCCAAAACTTCTGCTTTTGATGTGGTTTATCAAATCGTCAGTTTTTTTTACCCTTGTATCCTTTAGTAGTAGTAATGTTTTCGAACCATAATACACAGTTAAAATCCTAGTTTGATGCTTATGTCCTTGACTCTCTCTTAAACTAATACACTTGAACAAGGTATGAATTGCTAATTTACCTATAACTGTGAGTTACATAGTATCATTACTAATCCTCTAATAATAGCAATGGCTTTTGACATTTGATTATTATAAATTATTGTTTAAACAATAGAAACAATTAAGAAATATAAAACTATCTATCTATCCCATGTTGGCTGTCTGTATCTATTATTTAATAGTTGTTTTATAATAAAATTATTGATTAGAAATATTAATAAACTGATCATTCAACTACATTTTACTTTTAGTAAACAATAGTATAAATTTATAATTCATAATCTATACTCAGTAATTAGGTACATTAGTGTTAAGTGTGAAGGGGTATATTTAAACAACCATCAAGATAAGTTAAGATACAATTTATTTTAGTATGAAAATCCAACAAGAGCATAATTAAAAGTTGACCAATTTTTTTCATACATTTTATTTATTGGATTTTTTTTTTGCAAGGATTTATGAAATGATTTTCTTAGAATATCAAAGACTTGCAAACAAACGAATAAAGCATCTTTAAATTGTTTTTTTTTATAAATAAAAACAAATGAATTAGGCAAAATTTTATAAAAATTAATGAATAATTTCTTTCATAAAATAAATGAATTGAAGTTTTTAAAAAAAAAAAATATAATATGAAGCAATTTTCTAAGCATAAATAAATAAAGTATTTTTTTTAATGAAAATAAATTAATGAAGCAGTTCCTAGAAATTTAAAATCCTTGCAGCAGTGAAATTTATATTTTTAAGTAATATAAAAACATTTTTTTTATTTAACTAATGTTTTTAAATTTATTTTGTGAAAAGAGAAAAGTAATTTAAATCTCCTTTTCAAGTTCAACCGAAACAAAAAAAAATATCAATGCAAAATTATTTATTTTTCATACATGTTTCGTTGAAGAGAACTTTAATCCTCCTTTTCAGGATGTTCTGTTCTATTTTTTCTTGTTTCCGAGCAATGTTCTTTTGTGTCCCAAGTTATTATTTATTCTCCTGGCTTTCCAAACGTTTTAGGTCCTCCTTGAGCATCTTCGTGAATTTTATGGTATGAAAAAGGCATGTTGTCAGTGATGAAATAGGCAGCAGAAATGCTTGAAAGAAACCCGCCGAAAAGAATAAGTCTAGTTGGAGTTCTCGAGGCCAAGAGTTTTAAATAATGATTAAAAAAAGAGAGTTAGTCCCAAGGGAACAGCTTAAGGCAACACAAAAGAGTTGTAAGGAAAGGAAAAGAAAAGAAAATAGAAATAAGATGTAAGAAGTTAACAAGTAACAGAAGTTTATGTCACAGTGAGAAAAACAAGAAGTGAACAAATGGAAAAACGGTGACAAGTGAAAATTGTCCTTTAAGTAAAAAGGGGTCCTGGTGGAGCATGACAGAGACATGTAATGAGATTCTGCCAAAATACACTCAATTTAAAAAATTATTAATATAATTATTTAATAGAAAATAATATTCCTTATTAACTACTGATATTAAAATCTTGCAAAATTTTTTTCTTTTTAAAAACTTTTATTAAAAAGTAATTTTTTAGCTTGACTTTATAAACTTAATGTAATTTCTATTTCTCATTTGATGAAATAAAACACTCCTACAAATGGGAAGAAGAGAAGTTAAGTGACCTAAAAATTGAAAGCTTTTTATTTTGGGTTCTTTTTTAGATTTCTAACTTCTACCATAAATTTTTTTTTATTAATAAATTGATATTGACTATTAGATTAGGATTTGATAATTTCCTGATTTAAAGCAATTAGTTTGTCAATGATTTGTGGATAGTTAGAATAAAAAATGTCCATAATCCTCATGTTGTTAGCCACTAATTTATCAAATTATGAAATTTATTAAATCATAACTATAATTATTGTAGATATAAACATCATGATAGACAAAAACTCAGATAATCCAAAAATCAGTTTTCAATGTGGAAAATATTTGGATTGGAATTGCCTTGTATTTCATGTAATTTAGTCCTTTTGAATTGTAATGATTTAATCATTTAGAAACTTCAAACTAAAGGAAATAACCAGTACCTGGGTAATTCTGACTATGTCTTGTAGCAAAGAATGAAAATAACATATCTATTGTTTCTTCAAATATGTATTATGATGCATTACATACATTGTGGGAGACCTTTTTGTGATTTTGTGGTATTTATATAAGTTGATATTATGGTTAATTTGGTTTCACATGCATACCCCCTTCATCTTAACAAAAACATTTAATTTCTTTTTCTCTCTCTTTTTTTATTAGATTTAAAGCTATTTTTAGATTAAAGACAATGTCTTTGTTGACAGTAACCAGACAATAAAATCATTTTGCTGAACTATCTTGCCTCTTCCACACTCTAATGGCTGCTTAACGGTTTATGACCAAAGTAACTTAAGTTACATGTAAAAACTAACACAGAAGAAAAAATGCAATAGAAAGTAAAAAAAAAAGAAAATAAAAACGAAACATTAGCAGATAAAAAGAAAAACAGAAGAGGAGAAACAAGAGGGGGAAAAGAGGAAATATGAGAAAAAACATAAAAGAAAAAATGAAAGAAAAATAAGAAAAGACAAAAACAAAGAAAGAAAGAAAATATAAAAAAGAAAAGAAATATTCTTTGAAATGTTGAAAAATAATTGCTATTAAGTCTGAACCAATTTTAATAAAAGTCACCAATATCATCATCATCATCATCATCATTAATGATTGTAAAAGAAATTGAATATATAAATTAGAAACATATGTATGAGATTGATGCAGACATTAAAATGTTAAAGGCCTTTTTGTTAAAAGATGCAAATCTTCTAAAATTCTAATAATCACTGTAATGTTTTAGTTTTTATGGAAAAAAGATGTCCACAGAAAGTAATTTCTTACTTTAATCGAAATAAATTCTAATAATTGGTTTGTTTTTTCTTTAAATAAATTGAAGACCTATTTTTATGATAATTTTAAAATTATAATGTTGAATATATTTGGTTGAGAGATATTTTTAGTTCTTCACCTAGATGAGTTACTTTTCTGATTAATAGATCTCATCTACCTGTTATAAGTTTCAATTAATTTTTGGAATTCTAAATAGTTTGTTAATATATATAATTCTTGGTATGAAAATACATCAATAATAGAATTAATGCTGTTATCAATTTTCTTTTAGTATCTTTTATAGACTTTAGAACTTAACAAAATTTTTTTCTTCCAGTATTTAAAAAGACTTTTGTAATATTTAACACGTTTTCCATATATTAAAAATGAGAGCATGAAAACTATTTTTTTTAAGGGGGCTCTTTTTATTCAAATCTAAATGTCTTCTTATGCTTATTTCATACATTCTCGCTCTGGTTTTTATTGCTAATTCTTGAATCATTTGAATCCATTATATCAACTTCAACAAAACTAAATTTTCAACTTTAATAACTTTTTCCGACCCTCATAATTTCTTTGGAAAGTGTTTGTGTGTTATGTGTGGGTCCTATGTGAAGTTTAGCGAGAACCTCTTCCTCTCTCATAGTTTTTACATTCGATTAGAAAAGCATTCATTGTGTGCAATGTGTTCAGAATTGATAAGCAGTTGTTGAAATAGAAGTGTTTTTTGAAATTTGATAAATTTGATATTTTTTAACGATCTTAATTCCTTTAGATAACAGAATTAATCATTGATTCCGTACGTCAAATAGATAAAGAACAGATTCCAGAAGAAATTTGTCATTGTAAATTGAATATGTTTATAAATATTCATGAAGCCTGTTCATATATCTTTGAAAGGCATTAAAGAAAATATGTCTGCATTTCTCAAATCAACGAGGGAAGTCGATTTGGCCGAGTGGATAGCCAGTTGGACTTCGGAATCGTAGTACGCGAGTTCGAATCCCAGTCGTTCCGTTTGCGTTCATATTCGGACTAATACCC
>JAYKTE010209721.1:0-21735 GCA_036873565.1 Xipholeptos notoides | reverse complement strand
TATTAACCAAAAAGAGTTTTGCAAAAAATCAGACAAAACTCACAATCGCATACTTTCGTATTATTTTTCTTAATTGAAATTATTTATTTTCATAATTAAAATAATTAATAAGAATATAATTAACCAAACTGGAGTGGTTGACACATTTTCGTATTCCGCGCTAAACGGTCGCGCCGAATCAGCCTCCGCGTCGAATCGGCAACCGCGCCGAATCGGTCGCGCCGAATCGTCCCATCCCCATAAGAAACACTACCCTACAAAAAAAAAACAGTTTCGAAAATCGCTTTGTAACAAGCAGTAAATCATAAATTAAATTTACTACTATGTATTCAGTTTGATATTAAACATGAATTGTAATCCACGAGTTCAAATTCCCGTGTTTCCGTTACGTTTACATTCGGGCTAATATTGTTGGAAAAGGTATAAATCTCTTTTTTCCACCCAACTATGGATTAAATTGTGCAATTAAACTCGTGTTATGCAAACAATGTGTTGACGAATGAAAATCGTTTAAGAAGTTATTTTTGGTATAGTGAAGGTTTGATATGACGTAAAACCAAACAACACCAAACCATTTCTTTGAATTATGTGATTCCATTAGTGTGTATCAAAAGATAATAAAAATTTAAATTCTAATGAATAATGGTATTTATTGAATATATTGAAATATTTCCAATAACTCTTGTCCACTACAACAAATTTTAACAATTTTTCATTCATAGATTCGTGTAGGCGATCTCCGAGAGAAGCCTTTACAGTCGGTTGTCGTATATGGCGTCCTTATGAAAGAGTTTGTGACCCAAGAAGGTATTATCTATCCACTCTACCAACACGAGCTTTCTTTTACAGTCGACTGTATGGGCGATGACGTGTGTATGGCATGGCCTGTTCTGCTAACCCACAAGATCACAAATTCTAGCCCATTCTGGAATATCAAAGAAGAAGATTTAAATTCCAACAAGTTAGAAATTATCATTTTTCTTGAAGGTAATAAAAAGTCTTATTCTCCAGTGATCGATGTTTTTAAAGGTCTATTTTTTCCTCGTTTCTGATTATCCCTTACAATTAACTTTAGAAAATTTGTAATGAATTTTCATGTAATTGTTCCTCATTCCGTCAGAAATGAGGCGCAACTAGTAATTGCATTTTAGAAAGAGTGTTAACACTGTTTAATGGCTTAAGTGGCATTAGTAAATAATCCATCAAACTAAACAGAGACAATGAATAAAATTAAGGTAGCTCTCTGGGGGGCTGGGCCCAACACATTTAATTATGATAACACACAACATAAAGAACCGAACACTAAAACTTAGAAGAAACAATAAACAATCTTAAGTTCATAAAACTCACCGGCTGGTGGAATTATGTTACGTTCCTTAGTTGGAGGGTGAGAAAAGGTTAGGTATACCCTAGGCCAGGCTATGGAAAACAACCGCCTAAGGCTAGGTTACTCCTTTTCGGAGTCGCTTTATTTTTATTTCCCCACAACACCCCACAAAAAAATATGGAGTATCTGAAATTGAGTGTCATGGGGAAAAGGACATACCGAAAAGGAAAGAAAAAATATACAACACGAATGAACCCTGGAGAGTAACTCATCTAGATGAAGGGCAACAATGATTACTAAAGCTCAACGAGCATGTAAAACTGGCCTTGTGCCTAACTTGGGTTTACCAAATATATGCACTCTATTAACTTAACAAATGGGTGTTCATTTTTTGTTTGTTTTGTTATTGTTTTAATATAATGCAGCAGAACTAACATTATTGCATCTAAAGAAGTACGGAATTAAAAAAATTTCCTGTATACATTTCTGAAATGAAAGTGGAATGAAAGAGGAAATCTTTATAACATAAATTAATTCAAAATGTTTACTCATTTTATGGTGCCAAAACGTCACGACACCGGGTTGTTGGTTGAGGTTTTGTGACTACCTACCTATATGTTCCCAACTAGTAGTTGAGTTTTTGTTAAGAGATTCACAGAATAGGGAATTGACGCAGATTTCACTGATAACACCCTCGCTAGCTCTTAAGATGACAACTCCGACTAACTTTCGTGGTATTTCTGTGCATTTTTGAAAGAATATGGAAATTTTTTTTATGTTATTTTTAAATCTCCATCCCAATATATTTTTTTTTAATCAACGTGAAATTTTCTTTAAACAAACATCTTTCGTAAAAAAAATACTAATTAATTTAACCGAATATGAGAAATATCGGCCAAGTAACAAAAACTTTTTAAAGCTTATCTCAAAATTCAATTTCCATGTTTTGGGCCAAAATTTACAGCGTTATCCAAAACACAATTGTTCTTTCGGAGTTGCGTCCCTTGAATCACAATTTTGTACACACCAATTGTCTATTCCTAATTAAATCGATTTGAAGGGAAATCAAAATACTGTGCAAGTTATACGAGTTCGAAATAAAGATTCATGAACTCGTGTTGTAGCACTCAATAAATGCCGGAGGTTATATCAGTCGAAACCAGGTGCTGACAGAGCCATGCCCAAGGGCCAGAGAGCAAGCAAAGGAGGGCAAGGGCACTGCAAAGTAGGCCCAGCCCGGCCCACCTAGCTACCAATCAAGGATGTATTTCATGTACATTCATGCATTCTGACTCGAATCACTCGGCCTTGCCTGCACATCATAATGTGTGTTTAATGGCCGTAGCAGCTGACTGACTACCAGACATAGTTAAGCCAATATGCATAGATCACCTGCTGTACAGATTCTACATGTGGCATTTAATTGTAAAAAAAAATGGAGGAGGCATTGTATTTTCCACCCGAGAGCCCATAATATTCTCAGCCCATCCCTGGTCGAAACGGTTAATAACCAAGACTACGAAAAATATAATTAAACTGGAAAATAGATATCTATTTCTAGAGAAGAAGCAACTTTCATATTTTGCGTTTGGTAAAATAGAATTATTTCCCTTTGAACATATATTGCAGCAGACATTGACTATAAAGACCGTCATGTGTTTATATATTTATCGTATCACGCTCGCTCTGGTGATTAAACATGTAGCCCACCCACCGGGACTCGAACACCAGATATTCATTATTTTTATTTTAAAATTCTTATGCTCTAACAGAATTTTATTTTATTTTCTGTCTTTAATCATTAAAAGCTAAGCAAACTATAATGAATAATAATTTGTAATAGTTTGCTTTGTTAATCAATGTATAATGATTTAAGATGAATTATGGAACAAAAATCCCTTATTATATGTAAACATAAAATCTATCAAATAATTTTTTAACCCCCGTTTATTTTTTCTTTAAACTGATATCTTTAGTAAAAAAAAAAAATACTAATCGAATATGTGAAATATCGGCAGCAAAGGTGGACATGCGGTAAAACTATCTTATATGAATCTAAATCAGTCAAAAAACCATGTTTACTTTAAGCTGCCTCAGGCAAATGAGGCTCGTTAACTTAATGGAGTAACTCATCTAGGTGTAAAGATAACACTGATAAAATAACGGGTAGAGGAGGCCAATCAACTAGCGAGAGTAATCTTAGCACGGAAAAGTCTGGCCTTGTGGCTTAACTTAAGTTTGGTACTCGATCAAGTAAGTATATATCACATACACTGGTAGTTTGTATGTTTTCATTTTAAACTTTCCTCTTCTGATTTGAAAAATAGAATGGGCAATATTTTAAAATTAAATGAATTTATAAAATAAGCTGTGTTGAAAAGATCTCGATAGACTCTCCTTAGTTGCTGTATTTAGGAAAAAAAAGGAAGAATAAAAAAAGAAAATACGTTTGTTGCATAATATTTTTATGGATGTTTTTTTATGTATTTATTTATTTATTTAGAACAATAAAACAAAAATTGACAAAATATATCTTCACAGAACTTAGAGATACGTCTTAGATTTCTATTTATTTTCAAGGTATTGATGAGTCAACAGGAGAAATGTGTCAAGCCAGGACATCTTACACACAAAAGGAAATATTTTGGGGATATCGTTTTCAACAGTTAATGGAATTTAACCAAGAAACAAAACGTTGGTGCATTGATTTCACACAATTTGACCGAATTCAATGCTCCCCAACACCATTGCTGAGTGCTAAAGACATGTCAGCTGTTTTCAAAGGTAACACTCCACAGATTTATAGTTATGTTACAATATAGATATAGGATTTTCGTTTTTCTGGTGTCTACTAGGTTTAGGCCATATTGTCAACAGAAAAAAAAAATTCTTAAATGACTTGTAAAAGAAGTGGATGTAATTTTTTTTAATGGTATATAATAAGAACTTTTTACATTACTTTTCCAAAGTGAAATTTGCTAGGATTAATTCATTCATTATTTCAATCTTGATCCACAAATTAGATGCTGAAATTTTGGCTAGCTCTGTTCCAAAATCTAACCAATTTCAATTCAGCTTTTTTTTACTACAACAATATTTACTGCCAAAAATGATGGCTTTATTACAAATTGTATTGTTATTATTAAATTCTCACAAATGTACAACATCTGCACTTGGAAAAAATAGTATGATGTTCAGGGGAGTATCAGCATTTATTTGCTTTTTTTCCACTCTGAGTGCAGGTCACAGAATAAGAAATCTAGAGTGATATAGACCTTTAGGCTCAACTCACTTTTTTAATGATAAATGCTTCATTAAATAGTATAATAGGAATCTGCCAATTGTAGTTAACAATGTCTTTTATACTTTTGATTACTACAGTGCAGCATTAACCATGAAAAATCAAACTTTAGATGGGTGACCCTTTTCACATGGGGGACAAATGTAACCAGATACTAACAGGACCATTAGAGTGTGTTAAAATTCAGCATATGGTGACAAGAATTAAAAGAACACCGGCAGAATTGTTTTCAAAATAAATTTATTTATTAATGAAAAATAAACAGAAAAATTACCAGAGTTATTTTGGTTTGAAGCACCACCCTGTGCATGTTTGGTAGTCCTGCAGTCATCCCAGATGTGTGTCACTTTTTTTAAAATCTCTGTCCTTGGTCCTTCCATTTCTCCAAGGTTACTTCCAGGTAGATAAATTGGAGGGGAAGACTGCAATACCGCTTAAGAGACAGGGAAACTTATTGTAGCTTTGATTGTAACTTTTGACTGAAAGAGTTATATGTTTACATGATTTCTTTACAGTGGATTTTGAACCAAAAATGGGTTATTAAATAGGCAAATTGTATCTTGTGAAATTATTACAACTGGCTTTGATCTTTCCTCCGTTATCAGAGATTATCCAGATAGTCAGAGAAAACAGATTCCCAGGTGTCAACAAATATACCCATAGCTTTGGTCTTTAGTTATAGTCAGGAGCTACCTGTTCTGCATTTTCCTAAGTTCAAACTCCTGTAAGAAAGGTCCTTGGGAATCCTGTCCTTTCCCAACCAACACACACATCCCTGCTTCAACAGAATTAACAAGCCACAGATTCTCGCTATCTTGTGGACACAGTTTGTCTTCCTCTCATGATATCTGATGTTAATGTCCAAGATAGGTTAAAGGCAACACATAAATAACTTCTCCTGTCAGGCATGCAAGCTCAAGGACTCATTGCTAAGAGCACTCAGTCACTAAGTAAAATTGATAGACTTGGTTTTATTGTATTCAGTGAATAATTTGCTATTGATCCACATTCTGTGAGGCCAGACAGTTTAAACTTGGTAGCCATTCCAATTTCAGTCAAAGGGAGTCCAATATGGACAGCTCCAGGTAAACAAGGTTGCAAACGGCTTCCAGTTAATGATCACAGTTGTTTATGCCATTCAATGCCCTCTTCCATAATTTGTGTCTTTCAAATGATGAACCTGTAAGTTTCACTGAAGCAAAATATAAAACACTATTGGAGGTCACCAAATGGTGGCTTGACTTGTGATTGCCATGTTGTGTTGTCTGTAAAAAAGGAAAAAGATAAACATATTGGGCATTTTTTTCTCTATCACAAAATATCCTCCGTCAAATGAACTCTAATTCAAATTCATTATATAAATTACTAAAAAGTTGATTTATTTTTAAAATAAGCTTTATCTCTCAGAAATCAAAACACAAAAATACACTTTATTTTATTCAGTTTGGATCATTTTTCTTTGAAATAAGCCAAATAAAATCAATTTATAAGATTTAAAAATTTAATTGTATTTTTTAAATGCATAAATGGATGAAAATCCCTACAAAACAAATTTAAAGTCAAATGTGATTTAAAAAACTTAAACAATGAACATTAATTTAATAAAAACGAAAGAAAAATGAATTCAAATGAAACCAGTTGCAAATTTTCTTCAAGTCCAAAACGTTACTGGAAAGCAAGACCTAAGTTACAAAATTGACTTTCAATTTTAAAATAGATAAAATGAATTAACTACCAAAGTTTTTACTGCTAAAAAAATTGTGGCTGACAGCCAAGATCCTTAATATTATATCTTTAAAGAAATAATTTTGATTATTTTTTAGAACCTAAGAACTTTAGTCTTTTTTTCCTCTTTAATTGTAACTTTGGTTTAAGAATTTTTTTTTAATTTATTGCTATTGTTTGTTTAAAAGTTTGGGTTATTTTTTTTTTAAATTATTTGTTTGGGGATTCTTTTTTTTTTATTCTTTTCGGTCTGGGTTCGTTCATATTTTGGTTATGTAATCACAAGGGGCATAAATTGCATACAAAAATCTCTTGTCAAAATGTTTAAGTAAAATGTTTTTATTCTTTAGGCACTGGATTGTTAAAAAATGTGCAGTTTTCCACTCACCTATCGTCTAGTGAATCTCGACACATACAACATTCAGTTGATATGATCATTTCAAACAGCAGTGAGCCTTCTTCAGCCATAATCCCTGTGAGCTTGCAGACATACCTTTCCAAAAAGAAAAAAAGAAGGTAAAACTATATGCTAATTTATAAAGCTTGAGTTTTTAATTAATAAGAGGTCACCCAAAAGTAATGCCACCTACTTTAGAAAGTCATTTTTATAAAGGTTCAAGATAATATGAAAGTAGTATCATTAAAATGAACAACCTTTGTGCATCAGAATTTACTTTCCTACATAATCACCACCATTCTCAATGCACTTTTGCCAGCGATAAACAAGGCATTCCATTTTCATGTCTGGAGTGCACCTAGTCACTCACATTTCAGTTGCCACTCTGAAATCAATCAGCTCATCTCCTAAGTGTGCTGAAATCAAATGCATCAGCTTTGTAAACATTCAACAGTTGCTAGTGAATGTTGATCAATTCAATTTTTTCTGCATGGAAAAATTCAATGGTGCATCTCTACTTTTGATGCATATCCATGACAGGGGTTGCTTTCTTAAGGTCTCATACCGTTAATATCAGCAACAGAAAGATGAAACTTTCAGGTCATGAATGCATAAGTTCAGTCATCATAACAATGCAATTGTAATCCACTCTGATTCATTCGGAGAGGGGAGGAAAAAATAAGAGGCATTACTTTTGGAATGACCTTCATAATTGCTAATATTGTACAATGTCCTACTGACAAATTTACCTTTAGCTGACCTTTGACAACTAAATACTTTCATTTACTAACCAAGTAGATGTTACTTGCCAAACCCATAAAATGTTATAAATAAACCAATTATTCAAAATTTAGTTACTGTTTAAGATAGGTATAATCCATTTCACTTTGAACTACTTTTTCTTCTGCATAATTTTTTTAAAAATTTTTTTAGACATATTTTAAATATCCTTGTTAAAAAAATAGAGTATATTGTTCTATTTTCTATTCTATTTAGCCTTTTATTGTTTAAATAATTTGACTTTGCTCAGTTACTTAGGTAAGGTTGAAAAGACATATTTCACTCACTATTTGAAAAATTTTTGGTGAAAAGAAGTTGCCAAATGATGTTTTATTATTTTTAGTCGCCACTACAAAAAATCACTCGCAAGTGTAAATAAAAAATATTAATTAACAGGAGAAAGGAGTAATGCTAAAATCGCAAAAGAGGTAAGTAACGACAAGAATATTCTTTAATAAAAGAATATTGTCACAGCCGTAATGATGACAAACAACTGTTATAGTATTTTTTGTGATAAAACAAGTTGGAAACTTTAAGAAACCTATTTGTGCGAAGATATTTAAATTTGAATTTAAAATCTGCATGCAGATCAGTAACCAGTTGCATGAAATTCATTAGTCATGGATCTTGAGTGAAACACTTAAGCAGGTTGGACAAGAAAAGATCAATTACAGGAACCAAAAATCCGCACAAGACCAAACTTGAATTTTTAAGAAATTCACATCAAAATTTCTGTGGCCATGATGACTCCGGCTCCAACTGATAACTTTCCTATTTCTTAACTAATTTGAACAAATGCTGCTACATTATAATGCTAGATTTGCTTTTGTCTACTTTTTGCTATATCTTTATTTAAATGATTGCAAAGGTAATTGATTTGTGTCAGGACTTTTTCATATTGTTTAAATCTTGCATTTACTTTTTGGTTTGTAGTTTAATGATAGACTCTTAAAAGCAGCAAAGCATTCTGTTCAAGTTTAAGTTGTTATGGACACAAACAAACGTTTGCTTACTTAAAGTCAAGGGTGGGCAGTTAAATGTTTTGGGGTTTTTTTTGTTTGTTTGTTTTAGATTAATCAAATGATTTTAATAGGATTTGGGGGTCTAGTGTTTTTGTTTTTCCATATAAATGTTCACATTCCTGTTAAAAAAAATCTGATTTGTTTTTATTTTTTGATGCTTTAAGCCAGCTACACAGGATTTGCTGAGTCATAAATTCAGATGAGGGTTTTAAAACTAACGAATGGGGAATTATGCACAGAAATAAATCTATGGTTTTGTTTGTTAGGTTTTTTGTTTTATTTGTTTTGCTTGTATTTTACTTCATTTTTTTTAAATGTAAAATACAAACAAAAAAACATTTGAATGTTGTTTTTGTTGGAACATTTTGACACAGAAGATTATCTTAAAAGAAAAAAAATAGTACTTTTTTTTCTGTCTTTTTTTTTAAATCAAAATGTAAAAAATGTTGAAATTCATTTTATTTTTAGATTTAAGCAGGAATTGAAATATTGTGATTATTGTTTGTAGCCATGTAAGAACAAAGGGCACCTACTCAACATTTAGAATTTGTTAATGTTTTTTGTCTTCAGTTGGTTTTGTTTTTCTTTTCAATAAATGACTTTTTATAAACATTAAAGGTCTTGCCTTCAGCACAGTTTATTGATCCTGTCACACATTGCATTATTTAAATGAAAAATGATCAATGTTTTTATTTATTTACTCATACTTTATCTTCTTTCCATATCTCTCTTTCTCTCTCTCCTTCTACTCCCTCCCCCACTTTATTCTTCTTGCCAACCCAACCCAACAAATCTATTTTTATTTTCCTTGCTTTCATTTTTAACAAGACAATTGTTTTTTGTTGTTTTTTCAGGCTTTCTATGTAAAACAAAAAAGAAGAAAAGGCCAATTATAATCAAATTCATTATGTTTAAAAAATGCTATATATTTATTTTATGTATTTACAAAATCCTGCAAGTGATGCAATTTTCCAAACATATTTCCACAATCTGTAAAACTCTCTGCTAACATTAAGTGTTGAAGCTTTTTTCAGCTGTTTCATTGACAATATTGTTTATGGAAAATGATAGAGTAGAGGTTTGTGATTATTGTAGTTTGTTTGATCATTGTAATTTTTGCCATTTGTACCTCAACAATTCTAAGCATCACAATGAAATAATGAATCAAGACGGAAGTTTACAAAGTGCAACAGCTGAGTCAGACACACTTAAACAAATAAATCTATTAGTTTTCAAATTAAAGTTCAATTTGTTGAACCTGCCAGGAGCTATCCTGAAAGGACCATAGGGCAATCTAGATAGGCGGATTTTAAAGTTCTTTTATTAGTGTACTCTACTCAGACATATGCATAAAACGTTAGTCAGGTGTAAAGCAAAATGTCCCTAATAGTAATTATCAATAATTAATATCCACCATCTGTATTAAAACATATATGAAGAAATAAATAGATTTATATATAATTAGAGTTGTGTTATGTGTCTAAGAACAACCAGACCTGACGACAATGAAATACACCTTGAACCAAATAGGGACCACAGACCAATCTGGAGCTAAAACACAAACACATCTCCGAAGACAAAGATGTAGGAGAGCCTGAGTTATGAAATGAGTCTGTGGGAGGCCATCATTTACTCTTCCCAAAAGAACCCTATATGGACAAACAATAAGCTATGTATGTTGTGTGAAATAAAGATTATGTATGCATGGCTGCAGTAAGAAGCGTTCTTTGTTATGTTCTCTGTATTTTTTCATATTTTTATCAATTATTGTCTATTTTTCACTTCTATTTTTGAATGAACCTTTTAATTGAAAGCTAAATTATACTTACTTCACTACTCTACTTCTGATAAATCATGCTTTTCATAATGGGTCTTTTTATCATAAAAATCCCTGTAATGAGACAAATTGTTTTGAAAAACACGACTTATTAAACATTTTATATACAGGGTGGGCCATAAGTTGCATACCATTTAAAACAATTATGAAAACAATATATGTTATTTTATTAAAACCAAGTTTAACAAATGAACCGAGAAATACATTACACAAATGCTCAAAATACTCGCCATTTGTGTTGATGCACAATTCCAGTTGATGTTCAAAATTTCCACAAACTTTATCAAGTAAGTTGTTGTTTCCATCTATTGAACCCACAAATTATCAACTTGCGAGCATTTGTGATTGTATTAGCATGTGTAATCTTTTTGGGGGTCATTAGTTAAGCTTAGTTTTAATAAAATAACGTTTATTGTTTTCGTATTTGTTTTAAATGCTTTGGTACATGACTTATGGTCCACCCTGTATAAAAAAATTTTTTTAAAAAAACACCAGCAGGGAATTGTTTAATAGTTAAAAGTTTTAACACCACCATAGAATGTAATGAAAAATGGGAATGATTTTTTACATTTAAATCATGATTCATGAAAAAATTATTTTATGTTAATTTGAATTCATTTTGCTGTTTGTCCAGTCTTGAATTATGTCAAAAACGATAGCCAGTAAGTTTGGAATTAAGTTATCAAGACTTTTTTCTGTGTGCTATTACAGAGGAAATAGACAGGTAAACTTTAATTAAGTACCTGAAAGTTTTAATTTTTTTTTTAAATCATTGTAAAGTATTTGTTAAAAAAAAGACAAAAAAACAAATGTTTATCAATAAAACGAAAAATTATAAATTTTTTTCAATAATTTTTTTGTTTGGGTGGACACTACTGCATATGTGTTACTTTGTACAGGGAGTACAAATTTTTAAGTATTTTAATATTTTTCACGGGTAACAACTAGTGATGATTGGATATCCATTGGCATAACAATAAAAGATATTTTACATAAAAAAAGGTAAACTTGAATTTAAAAAAAAATTTAAATACCCACATTATCAAACTTTTTCTAGTGCTTTAACTGCTAAATAAATACCATTAATTATTATGTCTCAAAACTTTAGAATTTACATCAACAGTGAGTGCATGTTACGATGCACATGCATAACTCTTTTTTTTTTAAGTTGAAAAGCATACAGGAAAATAGTCAGTTGAAAGATCAGAATGATGAGGGTTTAGGTTTATTTTGATGCATACACAAACTTCCAAATGTATTTCTCTTTTTATATGGATATAGAAATCATCGAGTAATTTCTGTACGGTTGCTTCAAAGTTCAGAAATAAATGAACGTTTTGCATTTTTTTTATTTTTCTAGTTAGTGGCTTTTTTGCACAACGGGATGAAAACTAAGGGATTTAAACCCAATCAAAAGTTACCTCCCTTTAGTCGTTTTATAATAAAAAAAAAAAAAAAACGCCTTTTTTACGGATTGCCGCCCCATGTTATTGTTTTTTAAAATAAATTATTCAGGAATAATTAACATTCCAACAATAGAAAGTTTTAAAAATGTTTTCTAAAAAAAACAAAACATCTTGGATAATCAAATATTTAATTCTATTGTTAATGTTTAAAAAAAAAAGCCAAAACTTTATACGAGGAAGTCATAGTCACACAAAACACGAGTTCGGGCAGTTGATATCAAAGAGGGAGTAGGGATTATTCTTTAATTAATCAATTGATGCTCAATATTTTTACAATAACAAAATAATCATCCTTCTCTGTTTAAATTAAACCCACTCCAATGGTTGTAGCGAGCGTTTGGCCCAGAAAGAATACGCCTCCCTTCATTTATTTTATTGTTTTCTTAGGTTCTAATAAAAATATTAATTATTCAATTAGTTTGTGTTGCTTAAAATGTTGGCGAATGACCTAGCTCTTAATTAACACCCACACTTACGCCCCTCACTGTCCATCTATACCACAAACACACGCACACACCACCACGACCACGACCATCCTAACTAGTGTGTGGTTTGGCTAAAAAGGCTCGGTGCGTTGGCGGCGATGCAGGGTGGGTGGTTGACGTTTGTTGTCCCAACAATAAGCTTATGGTGGGCCTGTTGAAAATTAAATTCTCCATAAAAACAGAGTCATTTGAGTAAAATATCAATACTACTGTCACTCACAATTTAATATGCTCGGCGAGTTCGGCCAGGTCCGTTTATCTATTCTTTGTAAAAAATTGTCTCCGTTTTGTTTGTTTCAATCGAAGAGTGTAAAATTTATCTTTATTCATTCAAATATAAAAATCGAAATAAGCAGAATAGAAAGCAAGAGCAGCCAGCCCCAGCCCCATGGTCAGTTACATGTCTTGTTTTGTTAAAATTAAGAATCAACAGATCTGTCTCTCGTCACCTGTCAAAATAGGATGTCTATTCTTGGTAAAATAAATTAAAGGCAACAATTAGAATGGATTTTAAATGTGACCTAGTATTCGGCGCATTTTACATTTAAGTAAACAGGTTTGATCTAGATTTCGAAGAAGCAAAGAGTCACTGAAATAATATCAGATTCGAGGTCAACGGATAGGCAGACAGTGCAGTAGTAGTAGTAGCAGCAGTTAAATTATTAAATATAAATTGAGTGTGGGTGGGGTAGTTACATTTTCCACATGATTGGGTACTTGTTTAGTGTTTTTGACTTCGTAACGTCGTGAAGTAGTTTTTTTTTTAGTGTCGTAAATTCACTTGTAGTGACAAGCCAGATTATGGGTGGGGGGTTATAATTTTTCTTAACTTTTCTCTTTAAAAATTTACCAAAAATCAGGTAATTATCTATCTAATCAACATTAAATTTCATCCTCCCAAACAAGAAATATGCACCAGCCAGCATTCCGTTGAAGTCTTAAAGAGGGTCGGTAGGACTATAAGGACTAGGCACAAATGAAGAAGTGGGAGGGCATTTAGGGGAAAAATACATATCGATTATGAAAGAAAATTATGTATTAAGTTAAAAGTTCATTCTGCAGTAGTGAGTGAGTGCAGTCAGTCAGTTTTCATAAGTTATTTTTACCATGTCAAAATTATTTAGGCTAAAATAATTCATTTAGAAATAGTTTCCAGCGTCAAACAAAACAGGTGGTCGTTTGGTTCGTTTATTGTTTAATCTACACCAGGGTCAGGGAGGGGAGACCCCATTTGGTTTAATGACTGATTTTACTTGTCATCAACAACTGATAGAGATCTAAAAAATATTTTTATCCAACTTTCGTTTAACACTTAAGACAAATTTATGTAAAGTAAAATTCATCACCGCAAATTGAATTTTGCAAGATTGAATGGTATTTGTTACCTTGAGGACCCAAGTGAAGTGCTGCTGGTTGTGTTGTGGGTTTTGTTAAATTACTGAAAAACTGATGAAACCATCAGTTTTCACGGGTGCGAGTCGAAAAAAAGAACAAATTTAACAAAACCAAACGAATTAACTTTTTATTAACGCAAAGAAAAAAAAAAGAACGATTTAAAAACAAAATCAAACACTTAAAACTAAAACCATAAGGAATTTAAAATATATAAGAAATTAGAATTTTAAAACCAAAAACTATTGTGGATAAATGCTTTCCTTTCTTTACTGTCGTTGTTACTCTTCTGATTGATGCCGGTATAACATATACATTGGGCAAATAAAAAATAATGGAAAAATTAAAAATATCTATTAATGAAAAATAAAATAATTAAATTAAATTTTGTGAGATGAGAAACCATTTTTAATTTTAATTGCAACAAAAAGTAATTTAACAAAAAACCCACAACCAGCAGAAGATTCAATTTTTCGAAGAGGGGGTGCTTATCACCGGTAAATTACCTTCCAACCATTTCGATTGGGCCATCAGGGTAACAAATACCGATTGAATTAAATATTAAATAGCGATTAAAACTATAGTGTATCTCCGGGTAATTTTAACTTTATTCAACTCAAAATGACACAACACTAACAGTACAAAAAATGAAAATATGGCGGTTTGATTTTTGTATGGGGGGAAATAGTTTTTGGTCCACTATGACTATTGACTGGACTGACCAGACAATTACGCAATATAATTTACCAAATAATTAAATATATCCAGTTAAATCGGATTGTTACTATTTATTTGCACCTTCGAGTATTATCTCCCTAATTGTGTACAATTATCTTTATGATTTTAGTAAAATAGTTAATTGGCAAAGTTAAAGGCTGTCAATCAAGATTTGTAAAACGCCAGTGCAGAGGAAAAAGAGAGGGTTGTTGTTGCGTACTCTTATTTCAATATAATGAAAGGGTCACCCGCCCGTGTACTACTCGTGTCAGTTTTAGTAAGCAAAAAATAATTAAACAAAGCTATGAAAAAACATTTAACAAAGAAATCAAGCAATTTCTTGACTGACGTTAACAAACATTATTTCGCATGGTTATGGTTGATTTGCTGTTAGACCGTGTTGTGTGTTAACAGAAAAATCACTTTTAATGGTATGAAGTGGACGTATTATTTTTTTTAATTGTGTATAAAATTATTTTAAAAATTCCGTAACATTTGGAAAGCGGAATTTAGTTGCATTAATTAATTTATTTTAATCTGAACCCACAATGCTGAAATTTTAGCTAGCTTTTTGTCCCCAACAATTATACACAATTCGGCTTTTTTTAATTTAATGCAACTGCAAAAACATTCATTCATTCACTGACATCAATGACGGTTTCATTAAAAATTGTCATTAAATTCTCACATATGCCAGATGCAACAGTTGAGTTGCATATGTGAGAATTTATTGCAACAGTTACACTCAACAGTTAACACATCTGCGTTTGGGTAAAATATGGCGTTCAGGGGAGTATTATTATTAGCATTGATTCGTTTGCTTATGATTTTCTTACACCCTAGGTCACAGAAAGAAACATCTATAAAAAAAAAACTATACACTCTTTTCAAAGTTCATTATTTTCTGAAAGATGTAATTTCAACATGTATTTTTTGCTCATTAAAACCAGAAAACACTCGACGAAAAAAGGCCAAAACGAATTACTGGCCTTAGATTTGCGAAGAAGGGTTTGGCAGTGGTTTGGGGTTTTTTTTTTTAGTCCTTTTTCAAAAATTGTTAGAAGTTAGTGAAAAATTATATTTTTTCTTATTTAAAACATGTATGAAAATTGTAAGAGATATATTACGTCTTTTAATTAAATATTTACGAAAAAATGTTAAGAAATAGACCTTTTTTTTATTTTTATTTTTTTTTTGGAAAAAGATTCGTTCGTGTTTTCTATTGAAAGGGGGATCGATTTATAGCATTGTGTGTAAAAATGAGCACCCGGGCCGGCACCCCCTAAAAAACATTAAATAATGGGTTTTTTTCCCAAAACTTTTTTTGGATAACCTTAGTGTCCAATCGATAATATTCTACAGAAAAATTTCAAATAAGACCAAAAGAGAAAAAAAAATGGATATATTCAATTAGAGCCGACGATACGACAGGCCCGCGCATGTGTACGACAAACACAAAGAAGAAAAAAGATAACAAAAGGGTGACTTTTTTTGTCACCATTTTTGAGAAAATTGTTACAGAAGATGCAAGGGAGACAAACAAAACAATTTTTTTTTCTTTTATGAAAATAATTTTTTTTTTTTCAATTTATATTTCTAAATTTTATTTTAAATTAATTATTTTAAAGAACCATCAAATATTTATAAATTTGTTTAATATGTTACACAATTCAGAATAAATATAAATAATCTAAATCTTAGATTTAAAAAAAGATAGAGAAATAACATTATTTATAAATTATTTTTAATTTATTAAAGTTTTAACATTTCAAACTTTGAGGATATTTTTCGAATGATTCAACTGCAACTGAACTAACTGCACTTGCACTTCGCAGCCAATGTTAATGTTCTTATTTCCATTGTTTAGCAGGAGCTGTTTTTTCTTACTTTTTCGTTCTTCGCTTTTTCCGTATTTTTATTTCATCTTTATTGTTCTCTCTTCCCTTATCCTCCTGATATTTTAGGGTTATTAAAACTAATAACAATCTAAATCTCTATCTAATTATTCTAGCCACCTTTCCTTTACTTCCTTTGTTCTCCTTTTACTTCAATGTTACATTCTCATCGAGGTAACTTGTCATTTTCTTCAATCCTAAAACCGTGACTCAGCTTAAAGAAAACAAAAGCTGGCTATGATTAATAAATAAAGTACAAAGAGACTAAACGAAAGGAAATAGAAAGGATTGGCCTTAATCTGGCCAGGTGTGAGTTTAAATGAATCAAGAGACGACTAAATTCAGCACTTAGAGATGGTTGGTTCCCACAGGAGCTCAATGCTAATTAAAAAGAAAACGCTTGTTTCTTCAGACACTTTACTATGCACTAACTCCTGTACCTGAATTGATTTGTCGTGGCTGAAATTATATGTATTCTCCGAAAGGAAGATCTAGCATGACTTTATTTGCGTGTATTGGTAATTGTATTCACAATGAAGTGTATCGTTATCTAATATTATTGTCTTATGATCCAACAAAAGTTTTGCTGCCCACATAGAAACGACTCAAATGCACAATTTTCATGTACAAAAAATTGCTGAAATCTTACAGATGCTACAATAAATGGGACTATCTTTTTAAATAGCGATTATTCACCAAAACTCAGAAAAAAAAAACTATCTCCAGCAAATTTATTTTTTTTAATCAGATTTTGAAAAGAAAATAGTTGCTCTTCTCCCATCAATTCTATACATAAACATTTACATTCTCCTGCGTTAACTTCATTTCATCTCATGTTTACAATTAAACTAAATATAATTCTAATTCATAGTTTTCGTGTGGCATTTCTAATGTTAGTTTAACCAAAATAAGGAGTTTTGTTCAGCTCCAGTTAAATATTTTTAAAAAGAGATATCATTAATACATTTTTTAGCTCCCAAAATTTGCTGTCAAATGTCTACAAAGACGCATGGTGTTAGGGCAGATTGATTTGCAACTCTTTCTCAGAAAATCAACAGGCAAGTGGTGATGATAGTTGGGATTTAACCTGATAAGAACTCATACTGAAAATTCAATTCCTATCTTAAAAAGAAAATTGAGCATTTAATTTTAAAGATCGCATGGAAAAATGTTGAGAAATGCCTAATTTTCATAGCATTTGACTACAAACCTACTTTTAGAATTTGACTGTTTTTGAAGCTGATACAGTTGATATCACCATTTAGGAGAAGGGTTTGTCGATTTCAGAGTGGTGATGTGAGTGACAAAGCGAAAATGTACCGCCCCGTTCATCACTGGCATAAGAGCATTGAGAATGGTGATGACTATGTAGAAAAATAATTTTTGGAGCACAAAAAGTCACTCGTTTTAATGGTACCACTCCCATCTTCATAGCCCTTCAACTTTTAAAAATTAGGTGTCATTACTTTTGGAATGACCCTCATATTACAAATGGGTGTATGTTGAAAATACCAATAACAGATTAG
This sequence comes from Xipholeptos notoides, assembly GCA_036873565.1. Taxonomy (NCBI): domain Eukaryota; kingdom Metazoa; phylum Mollusca; class Cephalopoda; family Idiosepiidae; genus Xipholeptos; species Xipholeptos notoides. The sequence goes on along the minus strand of JAYKTE010209721.1, from coordinate 3,865 downwards.
AATGTGTTTCAACCTTTTGTGTATCAAACTTATAACAAGATGATGAAATGCAAATGATTCAGCACAAAGAAAGAAAAACATTTACAAAATAAAAAGTAAAAACCCAAAGAAAAAGCTGCAAAGGAAATGAATGTAATAATAATAAAAGAGTTCTGAGTCTGTTATTCAAATAGGTCACTCTGACATGCATTCTGAAATCACTATGCCCTTCCCTTTTTTGCAAAAGAAGATTTTTTGTATTCTTTAAGAGATCTGTTACCTTTTATTTTTGTTTCTCTTATCCTACATGTCATTATTTTCTTTGTTTTCATGAAATTTAAATGAACAAAAACATTGTTTTTTGTTTAGAGCAAAACCAAATGATAAACAATAAGAACCAAATGAAAAAAAATTCAGAACAATATATTCATTTACTGGAAATTGAAATAAATTTTCTTGAAACTCTAAATCCCTCACCTTGGCCAAGTTTTTACCTGATTCCTTTAAAAATGTATGTAAATATAAGATAAGCAAAATAACGTACCATAATGAAACAATAAAACCTAGTGGTGTAAAACGTTTTTTTTTATTATGAAAAATTAAAGAGTCATCTGATTTTATTGAAATTTTTAGATCGTATTAAGTAAATAAGAGTAAATGTTTTTTGATTTTATCCTAATTTTTTTTTTTTTTCTAGTAAGACATATTTTGTAATATCATGATTCAAATTATTTGAACTTGTACTTTCATTTTCATAGTTTATATCGCAATACAGATGAAAGTAAAAATTTGAATACAATTATTAAAACTTGTTTCATAAATTCAGATAAACAAATCACTGAATTTGATTGTAAAAATAAGTAAAAAATTTTTATGATGATACAATATAGAAGTTTGAGACTGATCTAATTTATTTTTAAACTCATAATTACTTATATCAATAACTTGAATCTTTATTTCGACTCTTGCTTGAATAAAATTCATTGACATTTTTTAACAGATCTGATATGATTACAGATTAATGTTTAATTTTTTTTTTTTTAACATTTTCACAAACTTTATTTAAAGGTAACTCGCTTAAATTATATGGCTTTTTTTGTGCGCTTGTTTTTGGTGAGAATCAGTTTTTCTTCAATTTGCGAGTACATTGTTGAAGGAGTTCTTCCCAACAAGACAAATTATAATATTTGAACAAGAGATTACTTGTTAACAATACAGAGTTTAAATTTTGAAATATCTAAAATTTCTATAGGCATTTTAAGTTAAAAATGACTAGGTTGCACCCCTAACAATCTGGATTTAAAATTTCAATAATTTTATTTCCTAAAAATTGATTTCTTTCAATGTTTACCATTAAACAAAAATTAAACTTTAAGATTTGGTTAATTAGCATTCGGTGTATGTGACAAGACCTAAGACCATTGCGGAACTAAAGGATTGGATCAGAGGTACATTTGTAGAGATAAATCCGAAATACATTAGGTTTATTGAGAGGTTGATCAAGAATGAAGTTCACATGGCATAAACTAAACTAAAAGTATACCACCATATGTCCTCAAACTCTAAATAATAAAATCCAAGCTGTATTTATTGTCTCTTGATTCTTTATGGAAAAGAGAGCCACATCTAAAGATACTGTTGTTTTTTAACAAGCTTGGTTTTTAAGTTGTTGACCTACAGCACAATCCCAAATCTAAGAAGCTAGATTTTTTCTAGGCACACCAAGACTAATGTATATGTTGTTTTTTTTTTTCTTTTTATAAATCGATGTTGCAAAAAATCTCAATAAAATCTGTTGAGTGGAAAGAAAATAGTCTAGGTTTTAAATCCAGCAGGCTAGCCATGCTACACTACATTTATGGTCAAATGGCAAAAGCTAAAGTAGAAATTCAATGATTAAATTTGTTAGTGCATTTGATGACACATGTACTATTGCTATACATTTATCTTTAAACAAACAATTGGGCTCCATTTTTTTTTTTTAAGTACGAATTAGAAACCTTAAAAAGTATCACGAGAAAGAATAGATGAACATAGAACAATATTTAAGTCTGCAGTTAAGTTTTCTCTAACAAAGCCATCTGCTGATGTTTTAATAGGAAATATTTTTTATTTCTAAAGGTTTTGCAACTTACAATGGAATTTGAAGACACCATTTTAGTTTCAGTTATTTAGTATAAAGAAAAGGGAAGGGAAGAGAAGAGTTTGACATATTGTAAAGAGATGTATAGTGGTGAGTTTTTGGTTGTTTTTTTACTTTTCTGTTACTGCAAGGTACTTTCAAGATCAATGAAGGGAGATAATTGAAAATGAAATAAATTCTAAAAAGCAAGGAATAATTTGATTTTAATCTAATTGTATGCATAATGATTCATTAATTTAAAAATATTATTCATCACTCACAAAATTTCAGTCAATTTTCAATAATTTTATATTTTATAGAACTTATTGATGTCAGGAAATTGCTTTTTTCAAAACAAACTAACTGTTTATTTGGAAAGAAAAAAAATAGCTACTAAAAATAAATTCTGAAGCACTTGTTTTATAGTATCACTCCTGTTTTCATAGCTCTTCAACTTTTTGAAGTTAAAAGTTAAAAAATAAGAGGCATTACTTCTTGTAACAACCTTTGTATTTTAGTTTTTTGTTTTATCAGTCCATCCATGTAGTTTTAATATTTTTTTAACATTGTTTTATCTTAAAGTGTATACAGTCTAGCAAGTATAACATATTTGTGATTATAATGTTTAAGTAATTAGAAAAGGGGTTATCCTTGTAGATGAAGTTTTCTTTTCAGTCTTTTCTGAATCTTTCAGTTTATTCTTAAAGATCTACTTTCCAGTAATTTGTGCTTTTCTAATCCATTATCAACTAGCCTTAAGTTTGTGTACTTAGTTCAATTTCATATTTAACTAAATGAATGCAAACAATTTAAACTAGCTTTATTGTTTTTCTGGTAATAAAATAAAATTTCTTGCTCATTAAATTCATAATTAGAGTCCAGTAATTTGTCCTTTTTTATTGCTAATCCACAACTATTAGTTTTAAGTTTGTGTACTTAGTTCACTTTCATGTTGAACTAAGTGAATGCAAACCATTCAAATGAGATCTATTGTTTTAATAAAACCTATTACTTGCTCATTAGATTTAACTGTGAGCCTTAAGCCTAATACTTTATTTTTATGGCTTTAAGGAGGGTTTAATTCCTGTTGATTTATATCAATTTCAACCTTACTTTTTGCACATTTATTGTAATATATTAGAAAGTGAATGATATTTGCACCCAGTGACTGACTAGCAGGGAATATTAATATGAAAATCTATTTCCTGAACTTTCTTCTATAATTGAAGTTAATAATTGGAATGATTCGCCATAATCACCTTTAGTCATTACTTTTGGTTATACCATATTAAGACAGATATTAACTATTATAAAAAATTCATAAATTTCTATTTTTTCCCTTTGGTAAACAATGGTATATAAGAAATTAGAGAAACATTGTTTTAAAATATTTGTTTGCCTTAAACAAACATCAGCAAATATGTTTTTTTTTAGTGATTGATAAATTGTTCTTTTTTAAGGATATGCCTTATTAGAATACTTAATTTTCATAAAGATTTTGAAAGAGTTTCTAATATCAAGTTTTATTTATTTTTATTTACATTATGCCATTAAGTGACTAAAATTTGAATTTTTTTTTTTCTGAAAAAAATCATTAGTTTTGCAAGAATTAATTACCAATAAAAATTTAAATTAACAATCATAAATGTTAGTGTTGGGATGATTCCTAAATTTTGTCCGATTCCAAGAAAATGTTGATTAACGATTAACTTAAAAATTCAAGAGAATCGTAATGAAAGAATCGTAAATCTAAGGTATTTATTA